>LPNX010457298.1:13689-46470 GCA_001517045.1 Pseudotsuga menziesii | reverse complement strand
AATGTAATTGACTCCTAACTTGTCTTGACTAGTCATCAACTGAAGTTAAGGACCCAGTAGTTAACTATCCTTGTCTAAATCATAACCGGAGTTCTAAAACATAACCAACTGTTACATTTAGTATTAAATAATGGTTAACTGACTGTGGTAGGTGAGAAAAACATCCCACATGTGTGCAATTAATTAAACCATGATTTAACTGAATGTAGAGAGCTAGAACTGAATGTAACTGACTCCTAACTTGGCTTGACTAGTCATCAACTGAAGTTAACTGACCTTGGTTGGTTTCGGCACTCCCAGTTGCTTCCTAAATTGTAGGGATTGATCAAGGAGACTCCTAAACTTATGCAATCAAGTGCAATAAGTGGCAGTGAGCCTCAATTAGTGTTCCCCACACTTTGGTAACTGAAACATGTGCCCCACTTAGGTTAAGTTTAACCAATGGTGCTAATGACTATAAATAGACTGGATGGACTCCCGATTTAGACATGACTCCCGATTTAGACATATGACCAAATTTGGACAAGGGAGGATTAATAATCCTAACAATAGGCACTTCACTTGTGATTTCTTTAGACCACTAAAAATGGGTGACTTCGAAAGTAGAGGGGGTGGTAGGCCCATGGGGCCTCACGTCGTTCACATCCTCCCTGTTGACCGACCTTGCACTCAGAGAGTGACTTGAGGATATATGGATGGGCTTAGTCCCATTGTGTTGAGAGCCCATCACTCTTTCCTGGTTGAAGAGGAATACAGGTGTAAGGAAGTCACCTAGTAAGTCTACCATAGTTCATATTCATTAATGGCATGTTTCAAATTTTTTGTTCACAATTTACTGGTTTCATAACAATTTACCCATGTTGTAAGTTCTGTAACAAACTAGAAAATATCTGCAAAATATTCATAAATCATATAAGTAGCCACCAAGTGAATAACAAAAAATAATCAAAAACAAAATGTACATGCACACAACCATACCAAATAAGATAATCGAACTCCGTTCATGACGCTGAGCCAAGCAATAAAATCTATTAATTTACACTAATTCAAACACTTGCAGTCTTTGAGGACATAAGTACCTGATTGCCTTAACCGTGGGAAGTAATTGGGCTCAGCCTTAAAACTCATTGTGAGGAGTACCATGGGAACCCCAAAGTAGCTGGCTGCTGAGAAAAATTGCCAAGCGAAATGGGAAACGACCCCTATCGATTGACTAGCAGTCCCATGAGGAAAAATCCAAGCGCTATCTCCTGGTAGTATTGGTGGTTGAGTGACCAACTGAAATCCAATAGGAAGCCACTAAAACTAGGGTCCAGAATGTCACTACCATATTTTACCAAATGATCTGCCAACCAAACACAATTGATCCCCCATGCTCTTCCTCACGCCTAAGAGGAAATCCACCACAGTTCATGTCCTTGAACCAACATCTTCAATACCATTCTCGACGACCCTCTACACCATCAAAAGGCCACATAGCCTCTGATTCAAACTCAGAATCATATCAATCTGATCTAGATCTACACACTGCACCATCTAGCCCCATGGTTGGTGCAAACCCGGATCCACTTTTCAGCTTGGTGATTGGAAGTGGACCCACATCCATACCCCACACCACCACTAACACACCTACTAGTAGTCCTAGCATCATCATGTAGACTGTCATAAGTCAGCTACCACCACCCATGCTTACCAGTCAAACTTCCCCACCTGTCATACTTGGGGGTAGTGGCCCTTCCACTCACATTGTCTCGCTTGGCATTCCTGGGGGCAGTGGCCCTTCCACCTACACTGTCCCTCCTATCATACATGGGGGCAGTGGCCCTTCCACTCACACTATGTCGCTTACCATACCCAAGGGCAGTGACCCATCCACAACTGTGCCACAAGTACCCCCAGTCACGCAGGTACATTATGTTCCTGTAGACCCCACCACCATTTTTGGTCCGTCACACATCAACCTTAGGTCAAACCTCCTTTTCATGGCATGCCTCAACTTTCCTAACTTGGCGAGGTTAACCAATGATCCCATCTGTCATCAAACCTTTTATCCTCCCATGCCAACCAAACTCCCCTCAGATATCCCCAAGTTTGAAGGGAAGGCATGGGAGTGCCCCCAAAACCATATCATGATGTTTCACCTATGGTGCTCATCAAACAACATCATAGATGACTCGATCAGACTCAGACTATTTCAATGCACCCTCATAGGTGCTGCAACCAAGTGGTACATTGAGCTACCACAAGACAAGTACCCAGACTTCAACTCCTTGGCCTTTATTTTCTTGCAATATTTCCAACTCCCCATCAGATATGATGAAGGAGTGGAAATATTGCTATCTTTCTGCCAAAATATTGTGACCCACATCACTGACCACATCCATAAGTGGAGGCAAAGTCGCAGCTTGTGCAAGATCAAGCTTGATGATAGGATCTTCTTGGACTGGTTCTTGAAAACCTTCCTACCACCTATAGCCAAGGACATCTCCTTCGAACGTCCCCAAATAGAGGAAGAGGCCAACTTGAAGGCCCAACAGTTTGACCTCATTTACGCAAAGTTTGGATACCTCTACACCATCATTCCAGATGCACCAAGGGAATCCCATGTTGCACCAGGGGCATCCCATGTTGCACCAGGGGCATCCCATGTTGCACCAGGGGCATCCAGGGGAATCCCATGCTCCAAATGGCATCATAGGTTCTATCTCCCATCAACCACAGCACCATCTGACACCACCTATGATGCCACCGCAACCAAGAAATACCCCTAGTGTTTCCTACCCAAACCAAGCTCTTGACTATGCAAGAATGATGTCCCAGTCCGGAGCTACGACCTCTTATGCACAACCTACACCACAACAACATACCTATGCACCTTCCTGGCGAGCACAACAATATTCGGGACAAATGACCAGATTTGTGGCACCACCAGCTCCCCAAGTTTACTATGCACCACCAGTGCAAGCTGCTCAAGCCCCCGCCCCAACCCCACTGGCAACTTTGGGGCAAGTGTTTTCTCAGTAGAATCATCCCAAACCACCTCCCCCAAACAACCAACAGGGACAAGGAAGAAACAACCAAGCTAGGAATCGAGGTAACAACCAACCCCAAAGAGGAAACTAATAGCCTAACCCCCCCTTGCAATGTCGCCAACCTGCTAGCGCAAAATCCCCAACAACCCAATCTGCCTCAATAGAACGCCCCATTACGGACCAACAAACCATGCTAGCTATGCAATGTCTATGGGCACTACACCCATGAATGTCTGCTTATGGGATGTGCTAAAAAAATCCTCCATGACGAATCCCAACAAGGCAACAATGCGGCTACCCAAACACAACAGAACCCAGAACCACCGAGCCCTCCTCCCATGGTGCTCCAGAACCTGTTACCAGTCCACATATTGGTAGCAATCACACCCTTGCCTCAAACTGCTCCCATATCCCACCCTGTTCCACATCCCACGGAGATAGGAGTACACCAACTGCTAGTAGTTACAGTGGAGGAGATCAACCTGCAGACCAGGTGGAACCAATACAGATTCACTACTGAAACCCCTGACATAGCAGCAAAATCCACATCCAACACTGCCAATGTTCCTCTTCACCTTCCACCACCCCCCCTACAAGCCCGCGTCTCCCCTTCAGGCGCCTTTCCAAAAAGACTACTGTAAGGGCGACAGTTAACTATAGTATCATCAATGACTTGGCCCAATCACCTAAGGCCATATCGGCTCTTGAAGTACTCAAAAAATTCCCAACACAGCCGAAATCCTTGCTATCCTCCCTTGGTGCCGTAGACCCCTCCGACTCTATATTAATCACATTTGATTTGGATCAAGGAGAATCAAGAATTCCATCGACCATCGCCTTCCATATCCCGATGTCAGTTTGGAATTTGGTTGTGCACCAGTGCATCATTGATGAGGGGGCATCCACTTGCGTCATGTCAACCTTGGTTTGGAAAAAACTTAGGTCACCCATCTTACAGTCGTTCACCACCACATTGCGTGCCTATTATGGCCATCCCACCAGAGCCCAAGACATCCTCCCGCACATCCCCATCTCTTTAGGCTGGAAGACCATCCTAATTGACATAGAATTCGTCAATGCTCAGTTAGACTACAACCTTCTTCTAGGATGTAGCTATATGTACGCGATGCGAGCTATGGAATCTACTGTCTTCTACAAAATGATGTTCCCTCACGATGGGAAAATTGTGATTGTCGACTAGTTGACTTACGATGATCCACAAGCGCTAATAGCACTAGCTAACGTTATTCCCACTATCGACATCACAGTCGACAGCATCACCACCCCATCATCCTGAGTGTAGCCCTAGGGTTGTTCGCTAACACCTCTATGACGGATTCCTTCCCCTTAGTATCACCACCATCTCCACCAAGCGATATTGTGGATTTGTGCATACTGTCATCTAGCACTACTACACCTAAACATCAACAGTAGCCACAGCCCCAACAGCACCCGCAACATCATCAACAACCGCAATGTTATCTGCACCCACAACATTATGCGCAGCCTTAACTACAACCCCATCCCAACATGCAACCATTAGGGAGTTATTTGGGATCCTCCCCAATTGACATAATTCCCTTCCTATTTCCCCTACTAGGTGTCATGAGTAAGCCAGTAATGGCTACCTTAAACTTACCCAATTTTACATTGGGGATTCCTGTGTGGTACCTCAATCCATCGGCCCAGCCTACGATGCCCCAGGTATTATTAACCCTACTACAACTCATTACGATTGAATCTCATCCTCCACTCGACCCGCAAAAACCAACTACTACACCCCCACCCACACCGCCCCACCTAAAAAGGCCTAGGGGAAAAAATGTGAAAGCTACCATTGAACCTTGATAGATCCTACCTTGCGCCCTTTGTGAAGAACTAGGCCATGCAACTCAAAAATGCCCTGAGATTCCCAGAATCCGTGTGTATTTGGATGTCATGGATATAACGAAAAACCTCCCCATGGTTGAACTCCCAAGTGAGCCAATAGTGAGAAACAAGCCGTTGAGGACAAACCATGCTTGTGCCCTTTGCGAATTGTATGGAAACTATTCTCAGCACTGCCAGGACTTGTTCGAGTTTCGAACGACTCTAGCCAACCTTCGACAACATGCCCTTGAATCTAAGATCACTCTGATCGAAGAAGTCCACCCCCCGCCTCCTTCTTCAGATACCATGTCCATTTACATGATGTCCAATTCCATAGACCCTCTTGTCTCCACCATCACCGACAGTCCATCAGACCTGTCTCTTTCTTTCTTTTGTAACAATGAGGAGATACTTGAAGCCTTAACCACCCCAGAATACCTATGGGATGACATATACCATCACTCATTCTTCCTCCCCAAAGAACTTATATCACAGTCTAACCAGTTTTCCATGGAAACAAAAGATTTCATTCATAGGAAAGTCGACTGGTTCAAGAATCCCATCCCAACACCAAATTCTTTCAAGAAGGTAACATGGCCAACATCTTACCAACCATCAAAATCAACATCTCAACCCATCTTGAGGTTGTTGAGGAAATCATGCTGGGGGCATCCTGCTGCTCGGAAGAAGTTGCTTCCTACAAATCCCTCTTCCAAGAATTCTGTGACATATTTTCCTGGTCCTACGTTGAAATGCCCGGGTTGGATCCATCCATTATGGAACACCACATCGACACATGGCATGATGTGGTTCCCATGCACCAAAAGTAACAACCCATCCATCCCTCCAAAGATACCATGGTTAAAGCTGAAATAGAGAAGTTGCGCACAACCAGCTTCATCTACCCCATTTCTTACACCACCTGGGTTTCAAATCCTGTTCTCGTGAATAAAAAATAGGGTACCATTCGCGTTTGCACAGAATTACGCAATATGAATTGGGCATGTCCCAAAGACAACTTCCCAACACCCTTCATCGATCAGATTATCGATGCATGCACCAAACATGAGCTCTTTTCCTTCATGGATGGTTTTTTTGGATATAACCAAATTCAAATCCAGAAAGAAGATCATTACAAGACTGCATTCACAACCCCGTGGGGCACATTCACAGATCGAGTAATGCCCTTTGGTCTAAAGAACATTGGAGTGACCTTCTAGCGTGCCATGACACACTATTTCCACGACCTCATCCACATCATGTTGGTCTATCTTGACAACCTCATTGTGTGTTCACAAAAGAAAGCACACCACATGGACGACTTGCGACAAGCCTTTCGATGATGCTGCAAGTACAAAATACGCTTGAACCCTTTCAAGTGTGTTTTCCATGTCCCGATGGGCCGTCTTCTAGGGTTCATCGTGTAACACAAAGGAATGACCACTGATCCCCTGAAAGTACAAACCACTTTCCCCCTAACGTCACCTCTTTAAGTGACGTCAGTTCAACTTTTAACATAGTCTTGTCCCTTTTTGTTTTACACATTTTTCAAAGTGAGTCTTACGTAGGGTTTCCTTGATTGCTCTAGATGGATCCTACCTTGTGTCGATACATTGGATTTGATGACGGAGCTAGCAAATGGTCTCCAAACCTTGCCTTGGCTGCATGGGTCATCCACTCCCCATCACATGAATTGATTCATATCGATGGAATATGCGTGGGCATTGCAACCAACAACCAGGAAAAATATGATGGTGTTAATGGCCTCTTGGATGCCGCCCTCCAGTTGGGAATCTGCCATCTCGACATCTTCTTAGACTCCCAACTACTTGTCTCTCAGCTAAACAACTATTACCAGGTACATGATCCTTGCCTCTCTAGAAAATTCTTGTGCACTAAACAGATGTTTAGAACATTTGAATCCATCACATTCACACATGTTCCTAGGAACCTCAATAGTGTAGCATATCAGATGGATAACAACATTCTAAATGGGCATATTCATCATAGCATATAAGAAGCATACAAACAATTGCATCATGCATCATACCCATCTACCACAACTCACGTGCGGTTCTGGACCATCTCCCGAAAGGCACATCAGTTTGCATGCACCCATCATGCAATATCATTTCACCCTCTCATTTTATCGTTTCAACATATCACTGTCTAATCCATCCACCAAAACTCACACAGGTCCCTAGACCAATTCCCAGAGAGCGGATCATTTCTTTCACATACATTTGGCATATAAATGTCTCCAAAATTGCACTCACACCACATGTAGTCCATTCCATCCACCACAACTCACACAAGACTCTCCTGACCTTTGTCCAAGATCCACCTTGGTTTGTGTGCCCCTTCCGCACCGACTCGGTTGCCTCTATCGTGATCTATCCCGTGCATGTATTGGTATGTTCAAGAGCCACCTACTCCATCCATACTACACGGATGACCTTTGGACCACATTCCATTGTCCTGACATGGGAGCGCCTTCAGTTCCTCCTCGATCAGTTGACCATACTGGAGTTTTCGTTAAGCTCTTTTTTGACTCCTAAAAGAATGAAAAGATTGTCGAGCACATTTGCTTCCTCTCTCGCTCGTTAAAGTATCAGAAAGGGCATCTACATAGCGTCGTTTATCTCCTTTTTTGAACTATGAATACTACCATATGAAAAGGACCACCTTGGCACATTCAATCCAAGACCGTTCCCCTCTTGATACTTTTATGCTTTTCTCCGGCATAGGGGCCGAAATTTATGAAAAATCTCACCATGGGTTGTCGTTGTTAACCCAAAAAATCCCTCACTGAGCTCTACATGTCCTACACCACCCAAGGATAGCCATGATTGACCCTTGTAACACCCCATTAGACCCCCACACCCTCAAAAAGGATTAAGAATGAAGAAAAGGGCTTAAAAACCCCAAAAAAGGAGCCTAAACAACTCTCCTAAGGGCTAAAGCCTCCAAAAAGGGGCTAAACCCCCTCAAAGGAGCCTAAAACCCTAAAAGGAGCTAAATTTAGGGTGGAAGGAGCTAAAATCCCAAAAAAGGGGCTAAAACCCAGACCAAGGGCTTAAAACCCTAAAACCCCAAAAGAAAGCTATAAAAGGAGGGTGGGGGGTCACTCTCAAAACACTTCTCCCTTGCATACTGTTATGCTACCCGTGGATGCCTTGAGACCTCTTTGCCTCTCAAGCCACCCACATCCCCCTCTCTTCCACTCACATTCCCCATTGATCCATAGCTCCTCCTCCATTGCTGAGTGAGATAGAGAAGCGCTTCCTTCCAGCCAAGGCATGGTGGCACATTTCACCAAAGGAGAGGTATAATCTTGTTTTGTTTATGCATTTTTCTTTGATAGCTTAGTTGTTTTATGACCATTATTTGTTTGCAAGTTTGATCTTTAACATGTTTTGTAGGTTTATTTTTGCTTAATAGTTGTTTGCAGGTAGCCAAGGTGAAGCCCTGACATTGTTTGCAGAGGGGCTCACTATCGTTTTTCTTTCTTGCTCTTTGCTTTCTGTCCATTTCGTTTTCTTTCAGTATTTTTCACACACAGGAACCTACCCTTCTGTCCTATAGACAGAAGGGAGCCATTCATGCCCCTGTAGCAAGGAGAAATCCCTGCTACAGTTGTTAAGCTCTTTTCCAGCCTTCTCATAAAGAAAATATTTCTGAGCAAACTTGGTTTCATTCATGCTCGTAAAAGTATCTGAATGATCATCCAATTAGTACAGGTTTAACCTTTTCTGAGCTGATTGGACTACCAACGGTAAAGAAGTCTCCCATCCCACAAAGGATGGGTGAGCTCTCCTATGTACACTTTTAACCTTTTTTGGGAATAGGAGACTATCGACGAAAAAGAGACCTCACTGGAGTCTTCTTCATGCTTTCAGACTCTCTAAATTGAAGCACCATTGAGAATTTACTTTCTTGGGCTCACTAAAAATCCATGAGATCGTACCACAATAGTGTCTTTAGACACCACCCGATATATAACAGTTTGGCAGCATTCCCACTTTGGGTTTCCTTTGTTCAGAGTACTCTGCGATGTGTCTTCCTTGGATCCCTTCAATAGAAAAAGTGTCTACATCCCCCAATTATTTCCCATCTGCAATTACATTCCCGGTATTACAACTATGACCCCTTTCCCATGGGTCAGTTTCATTTGTTTCCTGGTCCTCCCTGCCGGCATACTCTAAACAAAGGAAGTTTGAGTCCCTCATGATTCCCTGCCCCTATTCCACCTCCCCCCCCATTCAATGGGCCAGTCCTTAGATTGTATCACATATTTCGGTGATCTCCCTCGTGCTTCTAATCAAGGAAACACCATTGCCTTGGCCAGTTGCAAGTCTCCCTCTATCGACGACAACACACATATTCCATAGGATAGACCCAGAGGTCCCTGTATCCTAGTTTCATTAACCTCATTGATGAGTTCCTTGGACCACTTGAGAGGAGTCCTTAGTGCCTCTCAGGATGGTTGTGTCTCACACGCTCGACTCCATCTACATCATCGCATCATTAAGATTCATACAGGGTATTGGTCTGTGCACTATTTGGTCGAAGACCCCGTATGTCACCTAGCTCTAACACATTGATGAGTCTATTGAGGGACCCAAACAGGTGCATGTCCCTTGTGATTTCCAGGTCGCATTGGAGACAGTTTTCAGAAGCCCCAGCAGGGCTTCTATATATATTTATGATTGATGCAACATATTTGTACCACAGAGACTCTGACTCTCCATCAGTAAGTACCTAAAACTATGTACCATTCCAGATCCATCAGGCCATCAGTAATGAATATATAGCATTCCATGAGAATTCCATGGGTCCAATGTAGCAGTTCTTCAGATCAATATTGTATTCAGCCTCTCATTGAGGCAACCACTATTGTAGCAACAGTTGTACATGATCGGCTCTTGTATTATAGAGCTTAGATCACATTATTATTTTGACATTGTTATGAGCATGAGGATTCCCGCCTCATCCATATACATGTAACACCCCGGTTTTGACCCCATTGCATTAGATGTATATGATGTATATATTGTAAATGATCATGGTGTGGAGCTAAAGTCCAAGGCCCCACCATTGATCGGTCAGGTTATGTTTTGGATTTAAATTTGTCACCGATTGTATATCGGGGCATGCAGCATATATTATGACGGTCACCATGTAAATATGCATCTACAATTAATTAAATGAACCCGACCAGCTACGATCGCGGCAACTATAATGAGAAAGGGGCATGATTTTCACAAGGATAAGGATGTGGGGGAAATTTGTCAAACCTTGGCCAATGGGGTGAAAAACCCATGTGTCTTCTTCCAACCCCTCTCATTAAATAATTGCTGCTGGTGTTTGAGGCAGTTAATTGCTTTGGGAGTGGGGTGGCAGGACTGTCAGTCCTCACCCTCACGCACACTCCACCCCACTGTTGACTTCACTATGGAGGAAAAACCTTCACGCTCTCTCCAATTCGCGACCTCACAATTTTTGTTGTTCATCTCCACACATTATATCCATTGTCTTATTCTCTTCACGCACAGGTTCTGGGCGGATTGGGTCTCACGCAAACATTTTCTTGGCTCCATGAGTTGCTGAGCCCCCACGCACTGCAACTTCGCATCCTCCTGGTAGCTGTTCACCTTCACGCACTTCCCATTTGGCCACTCACTGTTTTCACGCACAGGAATTTTCTTGGGTTTTACCCACGCGATTTTCTTCTGCAAATTCACGTCCTCTCCATTGCTGTGCATTCTCACGCAGAGGGATTCCTTCCCGTTTTTGGTCTTCACGCACAGGATTTTGCTGGATTTACCCACGCAACAGTTTTCCTCTACGGATTGGTGAATAGTGTGGCCGTATCCTGTACTCACAGGACGATTGTGGGTTCTGCATTGTTGCTCACGCTCACCCACAGGCTGGGAGATTGTAATTTCTTCCCCAGCTCGGTCTGTATATGTTTTCTTGGTGATTTTCGTTGCCCAGGATGGGCTGTGATTTTTCCTCTATTGGAATGGTGGTGGCTGTTGTGTTTGGGACTATTGTAAATTCGCCTGAGATTCATTTTGGCCACGATAGGGCCAATAATGACTCAGAAGTCATTTTCCTGTTTAGGCTGTGACAGCTGACTTAGTTGCTTGTGTGCAATGGTTGGTCTTCAGACTGTGAGAGGAGCAGGGATGTTGGCTTAGATTTGCTTGATAAACCTGGTGGTTGGAAACCACACAGATGGATCTAGAGGGATGGCCTTCTTCTCCATCACCCCTGAATAGCACTGGAAGGGAATGCAGGGCCTGAGGGACTGTGTAGCAGAGAAGGGACTGATTCCTTGTGTTGGGTGTGTTTGGGTGTCTTAGAGGTCAGGCTAGTTCTGGTGTAGGTGTTCTTGGCTCTGTAATGAGCTCACCAGCTTAGCAATCTGCCTTCTACAGCTCCTTGATGGCATGATAAACCCAAATCTGTTGGATTGGCTATGCTTGAGTATGCTTACCTATGCGTTATCCTGCTAGTTCCCTTATTCCTTGGAGAATCATGCCCAGCTCGGGGGTGGCAGAGTTGCAGAGAGATTGAGGAGCACGCTGGCCTATGGTTGGGTGGAACGTTGTAGCGACGTAGCTGGTTGCGGAAGGAGATTTCATACGATAAGTGATCTTGTTCATTTTACTTCTGCAACCTTATTTTCTGTCAATGATATGAAAATGATGAACATGTTGAATGAATGCTTGTTTAAATGTATGATGTTTCCGCTGTGCCTGATAGATGTTTGCATCTGTGCATGATAAATGTTCATGTGTGTATGTTTAAGCATTCTGTTTTAGCAATTTTGCGAATGCACATGTTCATGGGGCTCTTAGCCCAGGTGGTTTAAGCTTGTAGTTGCGTCCTCTTTGTCGGCCGGAGGCATGGGGATGTGACAATACATGTCACACATTATTTGTATCTCACCCATTGATGGGAACCATATTAATACAAAAACCAAAAGTCACCATGCCCCAACCCAGGAAGCACCACCTCTCCCTAGAAAATCCTATGATGTCCATTGGCCATACGATGAGCTCTTGCCCTCACACATCAGGGGGGAATCTATTAACCCAAAAATCCCTCAATAAGCTCTACATGACCTACACCACCTAAAGACATCCATTACACTACCCTCATTTGACCCCCACACCCTTGCAAAGGCTCAAAAACATGAAAAGGGCTTAAGAATCCCTAAAAAGAGCCAAAATAGCTCTCATAGGGGCTAAAACCTCCAAAAAGGGGCTAAAACCCCTCAAAGGAGCTTAAAACCCCCAAAGGAGATAATAATTGGGTGAAAGGGTCTTAAATCCCAAAAAGGGGCTAAAGCCTTAACCAGGGGCTTAAAACCCTAAAATCTCAAGAAAAAACTATAAATAGAGGGGTAGGGGTCACTCTCAAAACACTCCTTCTCTCCCTATCATTATGCCATGCATGTGAGTTCCTTGAGACCCTTTTCCTCTCAATCCATTCAACTTCTCTCTCCTCCATTGCTCCATAAGCCAAGTCTCCATCCCATAGAGAGAGGTGCTCCAAAGCTAGGGCATGGTGGCCCATTTCCACAAAGAAGGTATAACCATTTGTTTACGTTGATAGCTTAGATTTTTAGATTATTTTATTTGTAGGTTTGTTTGCTAATGGTTTGTTGTAGGTTCTCCTTTGATTTCCTATGGCCATCTCTTGTTTTCTAATCATTTCCTGCAGGATTTTCATAGCTTAGCTCTAACATTTCTTTGCAGGTTTTTCATTCACCAAAGAAACCCTACCCTTCTGTCCTATAGATGGAAGGTATCTGTTTCTGTATGTAGCCAGGGTTTTCCCTGAGCTACATACCTCATTTACGAGTGGTTGAGTTACAGTCTCTGGAATACTCTTTTTTTCTCCTATATGAACTGGTGTATGCTCTGATGCTATAGATGTAAATGTTGAAAGGGGAACCAACTATCCTCTAGTAGTTTTATGAAATTCTATTGTGGTTATCTGAGATAACATCTCACTGATTCTATTGTCTTTTTATTCCACTAAACCCTTGTACTTCACTATAGTGGCTAACAATTCTTCTTTTTCTTTCTCCACCTAGTGGATCTCTACTGTTTGCACTGGGTTCACATTAGGTATTTTTAGCTGTCTCGTCATATTTTCTATTTCATTATATTTTTTAGATATCAATGATTTGAATTGAGAACCATCATTAGGATTTGTACTTAAATTCACTATTTTATCCTCCAGTTCCTTTATGGTGACATGTTTATCCCTTGTGGTCCATTTTTCCACCTTTAATAGGTATCCCACTTTGTTTAGTGCTTCTCTCAGTATTTTATCTATTTTGGTAGCTTTCACTACCTTTGCACATATCATATCACTTGCTTTCTTGAAGAAATATACCTTATCCAACTGTCCAACGTAACCCCAGTTTATAACATGTTCTTCATATTTATAGTCTCTCAAACTGGTGGGTATTGGAACCATAGGATCTACTACTGCATACCCAAACCTTCCATCTACACTATATTATGTTGTTAGCAATATTTTTTGAGCAGGCATATCTCCTTGCCTATCATTATTTATGTTATATATATTGTCTTTTCATATTTTCTTGTAGATAGACTGTAGATCTGTTTGGACTAGGATAGGTCATGTTGGAGTAAGGACCTTTGAATTCTGGGGAATTGTGAATTCCAGGGAGGGATAAGGCATAAACCTAGTTGGTGGTTTTCCTTGAACTATTTCCTTTTTATTCACTTCACCAATTTATTTAGATACCTATGCTTCAATTTCCTTTATTTCCAATGCTTTGGATGTCTCTGATGGATCAATTCTTTCCTTTTTAGCTTGAGGAGCTTGTTATTCCTAGTCTATTTACATGTATTGCTATCATATCTTCTGCCTTGCTACTTTTTCAGGCTTACTTGACTATGTTGAAGCTTTCAAAATATTCTCTACTTCCTCCCAACTATATCTATTGGAAATATTTTCCAAATCTGGCCTAGGAGTACAATCATAGGCTTATTTTTTGTTTTCTAATCTTTGCTTTGATACGCCATTGTGTGGGTCATATGCCACTAGTTCATATATCTCTAAATTCAATTGTTCCAAGAATCCTTCCATGTATTGAACAACATATAGGGCTTTGATTTAGAAATGATCCACATCTTTGGGTATGAAAAAATATTTATGTTGTTTGAAGCCTCCAAAGTGTAGTTAATCTGACAGAAACCTCTGTATGACATATTCCATTGCTAGAATTCTTACTATTTGAAAGGTAGGTAGCCTATATGGATTTCCTTGAAAACCATTAACTCTAATGATTGTTTGATCTTTAAATAAGAACTAATCACCTACTCTAGTTTCAGGGATGAATTGCAGCCACTCCCTACCCTCCTTAGGAATTTTGGGTAGGTAAACTCCATGGATGATGTTGTAGGAAATATTCATCACTTTATCTATAAACTCTGTGAAGTTTGAATTATTTTCTTTCCTAATAAATAAATGGTTCCATTCATGTACTAGGAACTCTATGTTCAAGGCTTCATCAGTCATGTTCAACCCTAGGGCTCCAAAATGTTTGTATTTATGGTACAAGAATAGGAAGAAAATACATGAATGGTATCTGAAGATCTCTAGCGAAGGGTGTTCAGTCAATTGTTGGTTAAGGGGTTGATATAGGAAAGATTCTATTTGGGGCTTTGTTTGGAAAAAGGGGGTAGTTGTGCTAGGAATCCTAATATAGTTTCATCGACTTCATCATCATTTTTATAACCTAGGATAGTGCACAAGAGAGTAATGATTTTCCTGGATTCGGGTTGGAAGAATACTATTTTAAATTGAGGTTTTGAGCTCTGTGTAATCATACCTGGTTCCAGATGATGGGTGAGAACATAAGTTTTATCATTAGGTATTAGGATTTGTTACTTTAGGGCCATTTCTCTTTCCCCTACAGGATGGATTCCTTCTTCTTCATGAATTGCAAACATATTTCTAACATTCTCAACATTAATATGACAAATAACCCTAGTTCTATTTGAGGACATGATCATTTTCTGACTTGGGGAGTAACATGTTGAGCACGAGATGGTAAATTCTGCAAAATGAACAACTAGGGAAAACACTAAACGTGTAAGGCCTGAATCCCATAACTTGTAGGTGTCTTGATTAGAGAAATCTCTAAAACAAGCTTCATTTAAGGTTTGGATTAGGTCAAAATGAGTAACTTCAAGGTATTTGATATCATCTTGATGGTAAAATATGAAATCATTCTCAGATGAAATAATATTTGGAGCAGGTTCAGAGGTTGATTGAGGCATTTTGATGGTTGAATTTACTAGTTCATGGTTGAATTGGCTTAGTTTACCAGTTAGGTTAAACATTGGGTTTGCAAAGGTAAATATTGAACACAATTTGGGTAAAAATGAATTACCAAATTAATCTGGCATGGAGGATGGATGGTTGTATAGTTGATGATTGGTCCAATTTTTGGGAGTACTTGCGCACAGGAGGTCCGGTCAACTGATTCCTTGGACAATTTGAATTACAATGACCTCAACAAAAGGACAAAATGGCCTTTTTATTGATTTGTTTATTGAAATTTGACATTTGGAGTGGTATTAATGGATTAGGGGGGTGTGATGTGACTTCTAACACTGGGAACCAATTGACTGACAAGACTAGATAGGGTTGACTCGCATTGACGGTGGGACCACACTTTATCCTGAGCAAAAACACCCTCATTTCCCAGGGTGTTAACGATCACTCATTGGATGGTTTATAAAAAGGTCCCCGAGGACATGCAACCAATAAAAATAAGCCACGCGTATTAGCCATTTTTCTTCATTGTGCATGCTTAAGCCCCTCGAAAGTACTTGCACTTTACATATGATCTTTGTATTCTAACCACCAGACCAAATCTAGCTTTTTCCAAACATGATTTCCATTTTATTATTTAATCCCTTGTCATTTCAACTGTGCGATTTTAATCTAGACCCTTGATCTAATCGATAGATTTGGAGGTCTTCTCGATCTACCTTTTCCATATTTATGATGCAATTTTTCCAAGTGTTATTCATATTTACCATCCAATCAAAACTAGATCGATAGTGGATCCGTTGGTTTTTATTTAACATCTAGTTACAAAACTTGGTCACCTGGTACGACTTGTTAACCCATCATCTTTGTGGTTTGACGCCTCTGAGTTGATCCCCAGGTCATATAGCATGAATTTTGAGGGCTTGGAAGCCTCAAAAAATCCATGCACTAACAGAGGGGTCTCCTCATTGAGGTATATTCTAAGGAGGGTGTGACCCTATTTACTGGGTGGGTTTCTTGTCTCTTATTGATTTTCCACAACTATTTATTGGGGGAGGGCGTTAAGCAATATTGTAGGAGTTGATTTTTTGGGAGTGTAATACCCCGATTTCAACCCCAATTGCATTAAATTATAAATGATGTAAATAGGGTTAATAAATCATGGTGTGGAGCTCAAGTCAAAGGCCCCGCCATGGATTTAGTCTTCTGCATTTCGACAATTAAAATCGATGTCGATGGTCATCGTGCTAGCCGATGGCACAATATAATTTTCTACATCATGTAAATATGTAATTCATAAAATACCCATAACTAGGTATGTCAATGCAACATTAAAGTGATGGGGGCATGATTTCACAAGGAATGGGGGGGGGATATTCAAACCCTTAATCCAATGGGGAAAACCCATAAGGTGGTAAAATACCCAATTTGTCTTTGGTTCCCAGTCATCCAAAAGTGGTTGAGTTAGTTAATGCTTGGGGATGGGAAGAGTATGGCAGTCCAAATTCGAATTGGGGAAGCCATCAGATTTTGGAAAATGTGTTTTGACTTCTTGGGCAAGTAAAATCCCAAAAACGTCAGCCCATTCCATCATTCATTCATGTACTCTCTTCCTCATGTGCTTTCTAGAGCTCTGGGGCATTTTTCCTCATGTTGCAGTAGTTTCTTTTGTTTTACCCATGGCTGGGAAGTTGCTTGGCTAATGTTCAGTTGCTGGGATCTCTCTTGGGATATTTTCAGTTGTTTCCTCCTTCATATGGTTGGGAAATTTTGTTTTTGGGGTTGCACAGTCAATGGGAGAATAGATCCACGGATTGGGGAATATAAGGGGTTGTTTTTTCCCACATGAAACCCATAGCACGTCTCTGGAACAAATTGTTCATCTTGGGTCGTTTTCACCATTTTACCCATTCGTTTTGGGTTGCAAACCCATTTTTTGTTATGTTTTGTGGCTGGGAAGGTAGACCCATGATTTGCGTGTGAACAGAGGTCATTTTTTCCTTTGGAAGGCCATCCAACGTTTTCTAAATGATTTGGGTCACTTGGATTGTTTTCCCCTTTTTTCATTTCGATTTTGGGTTCCCATGACATTTTTGGTTCATACTCAGAACTGGCATTTTGTTGTGTAGTGCATCCCTGTGCCTTCTTGGCTGAGTAAGTCCAAGAATACATATGTTAGTGGATTGATTGTGCTTGGATGTGGTTATTGGATTTCCTGTGGGTGTTTGGCCTTGCTATGTGTAAGTCTATGTCCCCTAGTTCCTTGTGGAAATCATGCCCAACTCAGGGGTGGCAGTGGTGCTGAGAGAGTAAGGAGCACACTGGCTTATGGTTGGGTGGAACGTTGCAGCGACATGTATAGTTGCATGGAATCTTCTTCTCAAGATAAGTATTCTTGTATTTAACTCTGTAATTGTGTTTTCTTCGTAAATTATCACGATCATGTTAAATGCTTGAATAGGATGAACGTTGTTTGTTTTATTAGTATGAACAACATGTATGTGAATGCTTGAATGTGTATGCTTCTGCTGTAGATTGCATGTTTTATACATATGTGTATGTTTTTAAATTTCATGCATTTTATATCATGTTAATGGGGTTAGTTGCCCGGATTGATAGCATAATGTGTAAGGAAAATTGTCCTATAACTTGTTATATTTTTCCTTGCTTTCATTAGTTATTTTTACTAGTATCTTGATTTCAATTTCCTAAATCAGTGTTTCCCCCTTGGCCTCATGGTAGGTTTGGTGTTTTGTTTTTACCTTTATTTTTTCACAATATTTTATGTATTGGATGGGTTTACCATATTCAGGTTTTCAAACATGTGCATTTGTTGAGGATATAAAGGTTGTACAAATTTAATACCAACTTATTGGGTGGTATTTTGCATTGTTGTTGGGATAGGAAATGGAAGTATGTGTTGGCATGTAGGGGTCCTTGCTATTGGACTAATGTGGAATATGAGGTCGATGTGTTTCCACTAGTTTATTGTGGATTGTATGGGGAGTTTGGGTTTGTGTTGACACTTGTAACACTTGGGGAGGCATGCTAGGACTTGGTTGTGATAGGTATGGGCCACTTTATGAGTTGTGTGGAATACTATAAGGAATATTGTGATGTCCAAATATTGTTTTTCCATACGGTATGGTAGCACTTCTATGAGAGTTATTGAATTCACTAAACTGGTTTCTATAAGGGGTTGGATGGTTGTATGGGGTAGTAATGTGGCCCAGGTTTCTGATTAAACCATCTCTAACATGTGATGCACCACTCATATCATTTTCAAAAGGGTCTGAGTGAGGGGCATATAGAAAAATCCTATATAGATACCATGATTGAGCATATATTAGATCGAAATGATGTGCTTTGAGGATTTCCTCATCTTTTGTTTGGGGCATGGTAGATGTATGTAATACCTATGGTGTGGTAAACCCCTTGGACCTATGTTTATGTGTTCATTTGTGGTTATTTGTGGCACTAGGTGCCTATTTCATGTTTTTTTACATTATTTATTATTGATAATGTTATTTTATTATGAATAATGTTGGGGAGCAGTCAAACCTATTGGAGAGACCATAATGCCATATAGTTGGCAAGTGGGGTACTGTAAATAAAAAAATGAAACCACTTTGAAAGTGGTAAGGTCTTGGAGAAAATCACAGAGAATGACAAGCTCACATAGAACTTCTCAAGACCGTAGAATATTCTAGAAGTCAACAAGCAAAAATAAAGTGTTGAAGATTGACAAAAGGTGAGATTTTTTTGCAAGAAAATTACACATTTGATGTGTTGCAAAGGTTTGGTATGATGGATTGCAAATCCATGGTTTCTAGTTTAGGGAAACTACATAATTCTGAATAGGTAGCTTATATGTCCCTTCATGTATTTGATACATAGTATACCTATTATGTGTTATGCTATGACTCAAATAATGTTTGAGATTAGACATGTACATTAATCATGTGCTTAGGTACCTTCGAGGTACTATTAATAATGGAATTAGTTTTTCCTCTAATGGTGTGGTAAAGTTACTTGGTTATGCCAAATCCAATTGGAGTGGTAGTGTATTATGGATAATACTACAAAAACAAAGTGTATTGTGGCTAGTACTACAAAATCAAAGTGTATTTTAGCTAGTACTATAGGATAAAAATATATTGTGGCTAGTACTACCCACCGGAAAGCAGTGCAGATTAGGAAGCTACTTGTTGGGTTGTTCAAAGAAAATATTAGATACCTTCACTATGATAATAAGAGTTGTATTAAGCATTCAGAAAAACCTGTATTTCATGATAAGTCGAAACACATTGAGATGAAGTATCACTTCATCAAAGACATGGTCCAAAAAGGTAATACTTTAATACAATTGTATTGAAGAGAAAATTGTAGATGTGTTAAAAAGACTCTGCCAGTGACGAATTTTATGTACTTCTAAGATAAACTTGGCATGGAAGATAATTCCTCCCTCGCTGAGAAGGAGTGTTAAAGATACAACATAATGAGTCATTCTCCAAGCCAATCTTGTGTGCATCCAATATTGGGCCTCACATGTTGAGGTAGGGAGCCTGAGTTGGAATTAGAAACTTGGAGTAGAATTCTTGGGTTGGAATCAAGAATGACTAAGACTTCCATGTAAAATGTTATTCCTCATGTGTTGAGGTGAATGATTTGATAACAGGGCATTGGTGAGTAAGATGATCTCCTTTGCATAGCTTACAAGGGAACTTAAGTTTTCCTTTCATACAACCAGTTTTCTCAAGGGTGTCAGCATGACTAGTAGTGGCCAACTAATTTCTCTCAGCATGACCTACAGAGGATGAGATTTCCCCCCCCAGCATGAACACCAAAGGCTGGGTGAGTGGGTCCAACCTGACTAAGAGAGGTTGGTTGTTGAAAAAATTAAGGATGTTCAAAAATTGGATGACCATGAAACCAAACTCTTCACACCTCCGCAATAGAAGGGAATTTATAAGTAATTTGGTCTCCCTCACAAAGCTTACAAGGAAACTTGGGCTTGTTTTTTGAATGGGTAGTCTTTTCAATGGTGTCAACATGACTTGCAGTGGCTGACGAATTGTCTTCAGTATGAACCAAAGAGGCTGAGAGACTGCCTCCATCATGTTCTATAGAGGATGAGAGACTGGGTCCAACATGACTTGCAGAGGTTGAACGGGCACTACCAGCATGAACAACAGAGGTTGAATGGCTAGGATCAACATGCTTTGCAACAGTTGAGTGTGTGTCCACGGCTTGAAATTCAGAGGCTAGGTGGATGGATCCAACATGAATTGCAAAGGTTGGATTGGGAGGTTCAACTTGAACATCAGAGGTTGAACAGGTTCCCCCAGCATGAACTACAGAGGCTGAGTGACTAAATCCAACGTGACCTGGAAAGGTTGGAAGGATCCCACCAACATGATCAACAGAGGCTGGATGGTGAATATCAACTTGACTTGCAGAGGTTGAGTGCTTAGATCCAATCGGACTTGCAGAGGTTGGATGCGTGCCCATAGTATGAACCACAGAGGATGGGTGGTGAGGTTCAACTCAACCTACAAAGTTTGAACATGAGCCCCCTTGCTTATGTGCTTTCTTCCTATTCCTCCTTCTTTTAATCCTTTTAGAATATCGGTTACTAGTATTAGTACTTTCACCACATGAGGTAGAAGGAGGAGGAGAATCAACTACAGGTGAAGGGGAAGCAATGTTTTGATGCCCTTGATATAAGGAGCTTACTTGAGAAGCATCAGGAGCATTCAGGACAGTTGGAGTGGAAAACAACCACACCGGTAGCCCTAGGGTGAATCCAAGTAGATTCAAGGTGGCCATCATAGGAACACCAACATTCCCTATGAGAGGAATAGTACAAGGATTTCTCAGCATAGGGATCTCTTGGTTAGTGTTAAAAGGGGTGTTAGCCATCACTTCAAACAAGGATACAAAGTCTGAGGTCGACAAGTAACCAACAGTACAAAGCGTACACATGAAGGAAAACTAAGTACAGACAAACCACACATCACTCACTAAAAAATTCCTAAAGCCAAATAGACAAACATTCATAAGATATGCTTTCCATAAGGAAGTTGATAGAAAATTACTTGGCGTCCCTGTATATGTCCTTAGGAACAAGTGGAGGAATCACCCACTGCCCTCCTATACCTTCTACCAGGGTTACCTTCCAAGTCCGTCCAAGGTCAACCAGAATAGCCTTCCGGTGTACCTGTGTATGAACCCTAGATGTCAAAAGTGACTAAAGGCTACCACAACTATATTGACAGTATGGGGGACAGTCGCAAGCCTGGTTCGTACGCATGGGCAGGGTAGAAAATCCTGAAACCCTGTCAACATCGGAACCGCACAGGGCCTAAAGGGTGGTATTGAGAGAAGTCCCTAGATGCGCAAAAACCTTGGTATACGCTTTGGAAAGGAATCAAAGGGTTGTCTACTTAGTCCAAGCCTCCACGCGACCTCACTCTTAACTCTCGTTTGAGAGTACAATCAACATAGAAGAGGATTTAGCTATTGATTGGCCAACTACGTCTGAAATTAAACACTTGTGGAGAGTTGAAACTCCCTAATCCACAAGTCTAGCCTAAGCTAGTTGGTGTAGGAGCCTATAAAATAAAACTTACTAATAATTTTTAAATTATATCGTTCATTTTAGAAGGTTGCTTTTAGTCAGAGGTGAATGGCATGAAACTTGTATGGTGTTTTGACTCAAAGTGGAAATAAAATGACTAAGCAAAGAGAAATGAAATGCAAAAGGAAAAAATTGTTCTCTTTCTTTTCAAATAGAAACTTGAAAGCCACAAAAGAACAATTTATTTTTATTTTTTCAAAAATAATGATATGTAGTGTATTAAAGACAAAACCCTAATCTACATGCATATTAACCAATTATATGTTATTTTTCTTTTTCTTTTATAAATGCAAAAGAAAAAATACCTACAAACAAAAGTATGCAAATGACACGAACAAAGCAAAAGGAACTTTGCTATACAACCACCAAACAGACTCTAGATTGCCCTAAAGTCAGTATAATCCCTACTTGGAAGGAAGGATTACATAAGAGACAAGTCAAATAATTAGGCATGGTGAATTTAACCAACAAAATAAGAAGGAAACAAACACCAACAAGCTTCTGAAGTTATACTAAGATCACAAACAAAGGCTGACTAGAAACTTAAGCCAAAAATCATACCAAGAAAAGGGGGTGGGGGGGATGAGTAAAGGTAAAATAATAATGCTACAAATGGACTTACCACATAGATAACTAACTCCATGGAGTCATTCCCTTGTAGAGGACCCCAAAAGACCAACCAAACAACCCACAACAGCAAAAAAAGCCACAAAAATGAGGAAAAAACATTGTTTTAGGGGCACACGTAAGTTTCCCTACTGATAGGTCATGTCATAAGCGGGTTTATAGTATATCAGGTCCCATGTACAAACTAGACACATGACTGTTCAGTCTATAACTGACGTATGGGTGGAAAAAATCCCCAAAAAGGTAGAAAAATTCCTTGGGAAGGCAAGGGAAGTGTACTATCATACTTATAAGGTGTTCCTAAGTGACAAAAGGACCTGAAACAATGCAAAATACTAAAAGAAAGACATACAAACCCAAAATATACAAGGCTCTCCCAATATGGTCGCCAGTTCTGTTGTAAAGGAAAGTTTCCTATGGCTAGGGTTTAAGAGGCCATCAACGTACTGGGGTTGAAAGAGAGATGCAAATGGTTCTCCAAGTATATATAAGCAAGTTTCAAAGATTAGAATGGTTCATACCTTGAAAAATGAAGGTTGATCTAAGAATCCCTCAAATCTTCTTCTTGCTCCTCTTGCTCCAAGAGACCTGCAAACGAATTATACCTTCATCAAACCAATATGACCACATGTAAAGAAATGATAATGAAATAAACATGAAATAATTATCTGAATAACATCATCATATGATCATAAACAAATATTCAATCATAAATTGAATAATGATTTGGGAAGAAGAAGGACACCACATCTTTATTAATCTTGAAAACAAGTACAAATATACCTTCTCTTCAAGCTGGACACTTCACAAAACCTTGATCTGGTTCTTTTGCTTCTCTTCTCCTAGGAACTCGTAATCCAATATCTGCAACACAAGGGGATGATCACTAAGGAAAAGGTGGGGGGAAAGAGAGTCCCAATTCCTCCAACGTGATAATGCAAGAGTTCAAGTCTCCTCTCATGGACCTCCCTACCTCTATTTATATGATTTATGAAGAAATAGGATCAAATACAAATTAGTTACAACTGAAGGAGTTAGTTGCATAACTAGACAAACTAGCCAAACTTCAAAAAACGTATTTTTTACATGAATACGTGGGTTGCAGAGACATCAGTCATGTGTTCATGGGATACACGTGGGTTTCAATGCAAATACTCACATATGACACACGGGTTTAAATGAATATATCATTTTTAGGGTACTTTTGGGAATTTGTAGACTTTGGTGTCTTCTGAAAAGTTTTATATAACTAAAATAACTTTCCAATGGTGTAGAGAAGAGGTAAAACAGAGTTATAGAACTTCAGATATGGGTCCTCCAAGTTAGGTGTTTTCTCAGTGACTTTCATGAAGTGTCGACATGCGACGGAATCATGGGAAAGTGGTCATAAGCAGAGATGTGTCATTTTGAGCAATAACAACAATTGACTGACATGACTAGATAGGGGTGACTTGGATTGACAGTGGGACCACGCTTTATCCTGAGCAAAACCACCCTCATTTCCTTCGGTGTTAACGATCACTCATTGGACGGTTTATAAAAATGTACTGAGGACGCAAAACCAGTAAAAATAAGCCATGTATATCAGGCGATTTTCGTCATTGCGCATGATTAATCCCCTCAAAAGTACTTGCACTTTTCATATGTGCTTTGTATTCTGACTGCTGGATCAGATCTCACTTTTTCCAAACATGATTTCCATTTTATTATTTAATTCCCTGCCATTTAAACTGTGCAATTTTAATCTAGACCCTTGATCTGATCGATAGAATTGGAGGTCTTCTTGATCTACCTTTGCCATATTTATGATGCAATTTTTCCAAGCATTATTGATCTTGACCATCCAATCAAAACTATATCGATGGTGGATCCGTTGGTTTTTAGTTAACGTCTGGTTACAAAACTTGGTCACCTGCTACGACTTGTTAACCCATAATTTGTGTGGATTGTATGGGGAGGTTTGGTTTGTGTTGACACTTGTAACCCTTGGGGAGGCATGTTAGGACTTGGTTGTGATAGGTATGTACCACTTTATGAGTTGTGTGGAATACTATAAGGCATATTGTGATGTCCAAATGTTTTTTTCCATACGGTATGGTAGCACTTTTGTGAAGGTTATTGAATTCACTAAACTGGTTTCTATAAGGGGTTGGATGGTTGTATGGGGTAGTAATATGGCCCAGGTTTTTGATTACTCCATCTCTAACATGTGACGCACCACTCATATCATTTTCAAAAGGGTCTGGGTTAGGAGCATATAGAAAAATCCTATATAGATACCATGATTGAGCATATATTAGATCGAAATGATGTGCTTTGAGGATTGCCTCATCTTTTGTTTGGGGCATGGTATATGCATGTAATACCTATGGTGTGGTAAACCCTTTGAACCTATGTTTATGTGTTCATTTTTTGTTTTGTGTGGCACTAGGTGCCTATTTCATGCTTTTTTACATTATTTATTATTGATAATGTTATTTTATTATTAATAATGTTATTTTATTATTAATAATATTGGGCCTCATGTGTTGAGGTAGGCCTCATGTGTTGAGGTAGGGATCTTGAGTTGGAGTTAGAAACTTGGAGTAGAATTCTTGGGTTGGAATCAAGAATGACTAAGACTTCCATGTAAAAGGTTATTCCTCATGTGTTGAGGTGATTTACTTGATTTTTCAAAGTGATGATTTTGTAAAGTCTTGTTGGACAAGGCTCTAGATTTGTATGTCAATTCAGATTCTCATGTGGACCTCTATTTATAGTAGGTACCCATGAGGTGGACATCCCATATAGAGATAAATGCTTTGCATGTATAAGCATTAATGTTGTGTGATGTATTACTAACCCTGATAATTGATTTCTATTAAGTCTCCTTTAGAGACTGGCCAACCTTAGAATGAATTATTTAGCATATGATCATTTGGTCCAAAAGTAATATAATATGATCACAACATCCAACAAATATTCTGAATATAATATGATATGATAGATAATTAAAGTTAGAAATTATTGATCTTGTAGTAATTCAAGATAAGTGCATAGATAAAAAAGAGAGAAATTTCTCATGAGAAGACTTCAGTTGACTAATTGAACTTGAATTGTTAAAGATTCAGTTAAAGCTTTAGTTAAAGCTTCAGTTAAAGTAACAATGTATGTCTTCATTAAAGCTTCAGTTAAAGTAACAATGTATGCCTCAGTTAAAGCTTCAATTAATATAACAACACATGCCTCAGTTAAATGTTGTTAAGCTTTAGTTAAAAAGAAACAATGTATGCATCGATTAATTAAAGGAGAACTTATAATGGCCACTTCAGTAAAATCAATCAACATGATTTGAGTTAAGATTAGTTAACTAAAGTGTTAATAAAAATGAATTATTTAACTAAAGTGTTTTGCATCATGACACTTTAGTTAAACTAAAATATGAAACTTCAGTTAAACTAAAAATGAAAATTAAGTTAAAATACAACACTTGAGTTACATCTATTGCATGATGACACTTAAGTTATCTTGTTAACTAAGTGATCCTACATCTAGTTAAGAGGTAATTTCACTATGAAGATAGTTGAGCATGATTAAATGTCAAAGAAGAAAGTCACGAAGCATTGATCCTGTAGGATTGAAAAAACTAAAGTACACAACAATTATCCAAGAAGGAACTTTTCTATAGTTTGCATGGGAGGATAATTTCCCGTGCAGTTCACTATTCCTTGCATGGCGCTGGTTTGCCATGTTATTATTGTATTGAAATCATTGGAAAGTTCATCTAATTGATCTATGTTCTCTATTTTTTTGTATCTACTCCAAGGGTGTTTTGTGATCTCTTATATTCAAAAGAAATATTCTATTATAAAATACATTCTCTTCTATCTATATTAATTATTCTAAGAAGATTTGATGGGGATTTTCATGCTCATTATTTTAAGGTTTTTTCTCCAGGGTACATATTGTGTTATGGTTGAATGTGTTTTATGTGATTGAGTGGTTCATTATTTCAAGTATTTAGTATTTCCACACTTAAATAATCAAGGATAAAATCTCAACCAAAATTTTGGAATACTAAAAACCCACCAATAGACTTAGGATATAATATTTAGTCATTTTGATTAAATTCCTATGTTCTAGACTAGGTAGTTGGCCTCCACTAGCACCACTTGGTAAGTACTTTCCATAATTACCCCAGTAGCACCTTATACTAATTCTGGATAAGGTTCTTCCAACTTTATTGACTATCCAACTACACCTTCCTACCAATTCTTCCTTTAGACTTATTTTCTTGTTCTTCCTTTAGACTTATTTTCTTGCTTTTTAGTGGATAAGGTAAAGCTAGTTAACTTGGAAACTGCTATCCTTTGTGGTCAACCCATCCTCCGTGATTTTCTCTTTAGTTTCTATGATTAGTAATCCTTTCCATCACTCATCATCACTCACTCATGCTTTATACAAATTGTGAGATCTTGGACTTATTTGGAAAGTGCTTTAGTCACATTTGGGTTTTTTTCATATTTAGCAAGCCTTCCTTATGAGCTAGCTTGAGTCTCTTCTTTGGAAATTATATTTTCATTTATAAGGATTATTACATATGTAATAATATCAATAATTCATTGATCATTCTTCAATGAGAGCTTCATTATTCATGAGTGTTCATTCTTCTTCTTCTCTCTTTATGCTAATTCTCTACAATTCTTTGTGAGGATAATTGTGTGCTAGATCCTTAGCTTGTTTATGGAATTCTTGTTTCCATCAAGGCCTTAGAATTCTGACATGGTATCAGATCTATGATATATCATTAATTAACCCTTTATTTCATATTTTCAGTTTTATTTTGTAGTTACAACTTCAATATGGATCCGAGAGTATCAGTTCCTCTTCTTACTCCATTCACAAGTTATTCAGAGTGGAAATTGAAGATGATTTCATCTCTAAAGAGACAAGGTCTCTATGGGATATATATTGGACGTGGTGAAGAGTCTTAAGAAGAGAAGAGTGATTGGTTAAATGACTCATAGAGAATATGGGATTATGTGTTTTGTGATGTCTCCAAATATGCATTACTTTATTGATTTTGCTAAGTATCCATTCAAGCTTTGGAGCAATCTTGATAGAGCTTTTGGTGTGCAGAAAGATGAAGATGGTAACTAGAGTGAATTAATCACTTCCTAAAGTGTTATATCTCAATTTGTATTGGCCTCTACAATATTTTATGAATTTTTTCATGATGAATAAGTCACTCGTACAATTCCTATTGCTACCATTTTCTTCTATTCAAATACTTCCTCTTCCTATCAATAAGCAAATATTGAAGAGCCATATTTTTCTCTATATCTTGAAATTGAAGACCCTTATTCATCTTCTTATGATTCTGATGATGAAAAACAAGTGACTAATGGAGATGCCATTGTTGAATATTCACTCACACATTCAACATTCTCTATGTATTCTATCACAGATCCTGAGATCCATATGCCATATCTTTCAGACCCAATTCATACTACACTTGTTGATGGTGGACAACTCAATGTCTTCATGGATGTTTGATTAGATATATCAAGTCTTATTTGTGTCTTAATAATCATACTTGATCTCATGCACTTATGCATCTCCTCCTTGGTTACTAGAATGTATTCTCATAGCCTCCTTGAATATTTTGAACATCTCTCTTTGTCCTCCTTTCATACTTCTACCACAGAGGATTCTTTATCAATTTATGCTCTTGAAGATGATCCCTTTTATTCCCATGAGTCTACTCATGTGCTATTTTGTATTCCTTTGGATACTTTGGAAGCTAGAGAAACCTATGGAGTCTCTGTATTTGCTCTCACTTATCCTAAGTCTCCTCATTTTTCCTACATGGTCACTTGCACACTTCCTCTCAGTTTAAATGAAGTTGGAGACCTCATGCATTTGCTTGGACACTTGTCTCACGTAGTTGGAGTTGAATTCAACTTTTCTAGTTTAAATTACAAGTCATCATACCATATTGAAGATTATTACAACTTTCATTTGATGCTTCAAGAAATTTTAGTCCTTCTTACACATCAGTGGATCACATATCTTCTACATGGTCCCAGTTCCCATCATGTAGTTGTTTATGCTCCTAATCCAGTTGAGCAGATTTCTCTTCTTCCCAAGAAGAAGATTCATCTAGAAATCAACATTTAGTTTGGAGAAGTAGTTTTGGATTACCTTTCATGTTCATTTTTTAGGGATGGTTTTGTTCCCATGAGGTTTTCCCTGTTTCCTCAGTTCACATGGATGAAATATGTAAAGGGTGATCATAAGTCCTATGTGACTAGGGAATGATTCAAAGGTGATTAAGGTCTAGTACAAAGTTTTTGGGCACATGGTTTTGTGTATCCCATGGTATTTTTCATGGTATTGGTGGCCAATAGTATTTGGTGTCCAATGGAATTGTCACATTGTATTGCATGTAAAGAAGCCTTTATAAGGCTTTAGGAGGATCCATTGTAAAGTGACCTGGAGGTGAGTGGTGGCTAGCTCACTTGGATCAGATTGGTTAGTTTAGGTCGAGGGATAATAGATCTATTATGGTGGTTTTTCTCGGTTTTGGGTTTTCCACATAAATATGGTGTGTCTATATTTAATGTTTGATTGTATAATTTTACTTCTCTTGCAAGTTATTATATTTTAATGTTTGTTAAATCCTAAGAACTGGTATTAGATCATGTGGTTGGAGATGCTTGAGGCCATAGTTTTTGTACCTAAGTTTTAATTAATATATTGTGGGGTGCATGTTCAGTGGTACCTGACACCCTAGCATTTTTTTCTTGGGTTCCTGGTTAGAATGTAATTTCCCTAGGTGATAAAAGCATAAGGTATCCCTCTTATGCATAGAGAAGGGATTTTGCATCAAGTGTGGAATGAACCATTGGGTAGGTACAAGGGTGGCAGGTGTAATTGTATCCTATATTGATGTGGATAGAAGATGTTGAGTCTTTTATTGGGGGAGGAATGTGAGATGATTTAATCTTAGTTTTAGGACCAAGATTGATTAACCATGTATCCGAAGAGAATTCCTAGAGAACTAATGGTTACAATGTCTGAGGACCCATGTATCCGGTAGATGGATTATTTTTATATGGACATTAATGACAAGTTTGGATGTAGCTACAACAAGAGCATGAAAGAAACTGAGTGAGCAGGAGGATGAAGCTTCAAGCAACATATGGTGATGGTGTAGTCACCATGAAGACACATGAAAAAATTAATGGAGTAGTTTGCATGTAAATGGGAATATGGTTGTAAGACATGGTAAGGAATGCATACTCTTTTTAAATCACTGGTAAAGTTCGGAGATAAACCTAGGTTATAGGGGGTGTATGTGAGATTCCTCAATAAAAATTTGAGGGGGGTTGGTGATTACTCCAAGTCAAGTTTAAAGGGGATATTGTTAAGGTTAACCTTGACTTTGGAATGAGTCAAAGGTGATTGAGGTATAACACAGCTCTTAGGCACATGGTTTTGTGTATCCCATGGTATTGGTAGACAATGGTATTTGGTGGCCCATGGAATTGTCACATGGTATTGCATGTAAATAATCCTATATAAGGCTTCATGAGGATCCATTGTAAAGTGTCCTGGAGGTGAGTGGTGGCTAGCTCACTTGGCTCGGATTGGTCGGTTTAGGTCAAGGGATAATAGATATATTACGGTGGTTTTTCTTAGTTTTGGTTTTCCACATAAATATGGTGTGTCTATCTTTAATGGTTGCTTGTATAATTTTATTTCTCTTGCAAGTTATTATATTTTAATGCTCATTAAATCCTAAGATGAGTGGATCGAACTTGATCTTCATTTGATAGAACAACCGAGATGAATAACGCTCAGTAAAAATGTAGGGTGTTTATGACAAAGAAATGTTAAGAAAATATGCATGTCGATCGATCTGATCGATGGTCATAATAAAAAGCACAAGGGTGAAAGTGACAGGTGATTTAAATGTTAAAAGCTACGACCAATTTCCAAAAAATGATATTTAATCGGATGACGGAGATGCATAGTGCATCCATAAAGTATGCATACAAAGGATGGTCCTTCATTTTTAGCTCAAATCCATAAGTGGAACCCATAAGTGGAACCCATAAGTGAAACCCATAAGTGGAATACTCAAGTAGAAAGTGAAACGCATAAGTGGAATACTCCTTTTTTAGTTCAAATCCTAAATCAACAGTGAACAAAGTTTCCTGCTTAAGATATTTTCAATTCCCTTCAATCTTATTCTTCCTTTTCATACATCAAAACATAAAAGACATTGAATCTTATATGTTTAAATATGATTGATCAGTTGGACAAGAATATCCCTATGTATGAGTGGAATCCTATATTTGTTAGGAAATACAGTAATTCTAACTTTACAAAATTCACTAACAAGGTCATGAGAATTGTATACGTTGTCATCCATGGAATAGATTTACCAAGAATGCCTAGGGAAGGTAAATATTAGTTGAAATTCACTTCATAAACCAGATTTGGTGATTGGTTCATCTTTGAATATCATAAATTTTTAAGGGTGTATGGTTTTGAAGGAAAACCCTACAAGTTACCCATATTCTTGACAGTGAGAATGATGGCAATAGAATATACAAGGAAGATGCTTCTATCAGATGAGCTGCACTATGGGAGTGTTAAACAATGTGAGTATTTTCATATCCCCAAATATGTGGGACACTTCCATATTAGATCCCTCAGTGATGTACATTACCTGGAGTGATTCTTAGAACAACTAGGCTTGGAGAAGGCTGAAGCAGTGGCCTATGATCCCTATGGAGTTATATCAAAGAAGAGGCCAGAGAACAAAATTTAGCATATGAACCAAATCCAGGACTTACCTCATAAGAATTACAAATAAGGACAGTTGGGAGGAGGTTGAGAGTATTTTAAGGTATGCAACAAATTTAAATGATCAAATAGCAGAAAAAAAAAGAGAGGCAAAAGGTATGGAAATTTATCAAGATGGACAAGCTCCATAAGCCCAAAGGAAAAATGATGATCTAGTCGAAGAGGCCAACGGCCTATCCATAAAATAAATAGAGGCTGAAGTATCCAAGGAAGTTGGTGAGATAGAGAAGGAAACAATACTTTTGAGAGAAACACCCACCAAGTTCATGCCCTATCTACCCTTGGAGTTTACAATGCCTCAGAAATAAAAGGCCATCACTCCAACATAACCTATATTGGTGCAAACAAACATACATGTTATTTATAGGGGAATCATAAAAGAAAGTGTATAGAAGCTAAATGAAGAGAGGTTGCATTATTTTCCTGCCCATAAAAGGTTGTTGACAATTGCAAAAGGTGTGAGTGACACCTTCAAATATTCAATAATTGAGCCTGCAATTCCCAAACCCACCGGTCTAAAAGGTTAGAAATCTGAAGAGCATAATGATTAGTCTGGTCTTTGTTTGACAAACTTGATAAGGCATATTTATTTAAGCAATCCAGTGAGATGATTTCTGTAGAGGTGGTGAAAGACTCCAAGACATAGAAAAGGATGAGAAAATCCATTAACAAAGTAGGAGACCTCCTAAAAGCAAAAAAATGGACCACCTGAGCCAAGCAAGTAACCATTAAGGGGCTTGAGGAGAATATAGTGGCCATGAGTTCCAAGCCTAATGATGGTTCCCAATTTAAATCATTAATAACTAATAAATATAATGATATTGAAAATTGGAAGAGCCAACTTAATATACCAAATGTACACCTAGTACAAACAACTGAAATTCATAAAGTAGAGAAAGAAAAATAACAATTATTAGCTACTATTTTAAAATACAAAGCTGAGGTGGAAGAAAAATATAAGAAGATAAATGAGTTGACCTCATAGATAACTACTTTTTAGTTTCAAAAGATTAATCGGGAACAGAGTGTGACACTATCCATAATAACTTCAAAAGTTATAGAGTAGACACATGTTCCTCAATTAGTAGAGTAGGATGTTCAAGGAATTGTCACCCAACCACCAGCAGTTGAAGTGATTGACAGATATGCTATGGATGAAGATACGACCACAACTAAATTGTATAGAATTGCAGAATAATTTCAGACCAAAATAAAAGGCTTGGAGGGTGATGTCACACAAAAGAACAACATAAGAGTAGAGTTGGAGCATGATGTAAGTAAGAAGTATGATGACATCACTGAACTGAAAAGGGAATTTGATGATTTAAAAGGCCAGTTTACATCATCGAAGATAGATTCCCAAGGGGAGGAGCTATTGAGAGGAACCATACAAGAAATATGGGATAGAATAGCTCAAATATTTAA
>LPNX010457298.1:0-12113 GCA_001517045.1 Pseudotsuga menziesii | reverse complement strand
ATGATTAAATGTTGGATATCATCTCAAAAGTTCAAAGTTCTTTAGATTCTGAATTTGATTTTTTATTCAACTTATAATTGTTGTGTGTATGGAAAATATTTATGTATATGTGCTTTATGAAATGCATTGTTGCTAAAGACATATACATGTCATGTTATTTCCTTGTAAATTGTAAATAACCATTGAATTCTACTAAATACAACTCGGTGCATTCAAAGCCTTTCTTTCCTAAGGAAATTCACTCGTTGGTGCTTCCTATCATTCAATATTTGTATTCATCACTTCCTCCATCTTCACTTTCCTATTTTTTCTTCCCAGCTTCATATAATTCGTCAGTGAAATTTCCTTTGCATTCACAATTTTAATCCACAATATATTGTTAAAGAACTTGATAATTTTAAATAATGACTCAAACATCATTTCACACTACGATTTAGATCTAACATCATTAAGTTTGATCTCTATCATGTGTGGTCTTATTCTACCTTCAACCTATGACAACTATGGTACTAGCACACTTTCTACAAAATCTGATCCATTTTGGGTAGAGTGTAGTTTTCCTTTAGAGAGCATTTGTTCAAGTTTCTAAACTCAACACACATCCTTATTTCCCCACTCTTTTTTCTACCAGGAAAATGATTTGCAACCCACTTAGAGTATCTCAAAGGAATTATTATTTTTGCATCTAATAGTTTCCTTCTCTCTTTTTCTATAATAGGTAGAAAAATTGGATTGGTTTTCCTGTGTTTTTGCTTGAAAGGTTTTGTTCCTGGATTTAGAGGGATATTGTGTTCAATTATTGATGTATCATAGGTATTTAAATATTCATATTTCCATGCAAACACATCTATATGATCTTTGAAGTTTTTTATATATCTTTGTTTTATTTCCTCAGGCAACATATTAGATACTTTGATATTCTTAGGTTCATTATCAGTGACAATATTTACTTCCTCCACATCCTCTTATTTAGGTTGAATCACATTCTTGTGAGGCACATATTTTTTATCAAAAATATTTCTAAAGGAACCAAACCTTTGGGTATGAATTTATTTTTCAATTGTATAATTTTATGATTGGCCACTTTGTTGTTTTATAACTTCATATTTGATTCTTCTTCCTCTGGAAAGTGTATACTTTCATCTTCATCCTGTACTTGGCCAATGTATGTACTATAAAATTCATCCACTAGTTCCAAAAATATTTTTATTTATTGATCATCTTGAAACACTTGCAAATGTTTGGTATTATCAGGGATTGATGGTCTGTAGATCATCTCTACTTCATGATTAACTTTAATTTGTGTAGGAGGATTAAAAGTACTTGATGCAACTACTAATGCATCATCTTTTTTATTCTATTATCTAGGAACAAAAGTGATATTAAATGCATCATAGAAATTATCAACCAAATCCCATACTCTATTACTATAAGATCTCATTCTAGGATGGTTTGTTTAATAAATTCCTTTTATTTGTTGCACTATTAACTATGACTCTCCAAACACTGCAATATTAGTTGTTCCCATCCTTCTTGCAACCTCTGAACCTAGGATTAATGTTTCATATTCTAGCACATTATTTGTGGTTTCAAAATTCAATTTAAATGTCTGCATAAATTCTTCTTTACTAGGTGAGATGAGCACTACACAAGCTCCCGCCTCTTCTTTGGTGGAGGATCCATCAAAATACATATCCCAAATAGTCTCTTATGTAGCATTTGTATCTTTCACAGCCATCAAAGGATACATATATTTATCATAATCACTCCCTCCAATCAACATACAACAACCCATATCCTCCTCAAAAATGTATATTGGATAGTTTATAGGGTTTCTACCTTCAGTTAACACATATGCATATATAGCTTCCTTGTACATTCTTCTTGTCTCTCCTGTAAATAAAGGGATGGCTGCATACTTCATACCCATATGCATGGTTCTAGACATCCTATTTGCACGTTTTCATGACAACAACATGTTATATCTTAGGGGCACATTTTCCACCTCGACATCTAGAAAAATAGTTTTATATGGGAGTTGTGCTAAGGCTACAACTAGATAGTTTATAATTCCAATACACTTCACTGGTTTGGAGGAAAATATGTAAAGGTCATGATAAGGCTTAGTGACCTCCAATTGAAGTTGATCCATTATCACTTTAGGAATGGTATTATGTGATGCTCTAGATTCTAGCATACAATTGTGTATCAATTTACCATGTAAACACGTTGTTATATAGAATGGAGGAGTATAGTAAGAGGGTTCATCATCAACAGAAGGCCCTACTTCAATTTCAGCACTTTCATCAGTTACATTTAAAACATTAGATCGATTGCTAGGATCATGTAACTTTAAATATTCCCAATATGTTTCATATATGCAGGATTCTTTGCAAGTTCAAACAGAGGTACACAAATATTTAGTTTAGAAAGTTCATGTTCAAAATCAAAAGGTTAGTTGAGCTTGTATGAATATTTATTTTATGGATAAGATCTTTTAGGCTGAGGATTATCATCTTTCGTTTGAGTAACAGGAGTTGTAAAATTTACTCCTATAGTAGGTGGAGAATTAGATTTATTTTCAACAGTAGTAGGGTTTTAGAAAAAACTTGGTTTATCATATTCTTTGACTTCTTTAGTCTCTTTAGGATTTTTCTTAAGGGTAGAAGCTTGAGGTTGTCTTTCACATTGGTTTCTCAGCATAAGGAAGTATCTATTTTGTGCATTTGTTTAATTTTGATAGGATTATTCATACAAAAACATTTCATACTCATTTTGAGTTAGATGTATCACCTGATTATCATCATTCATCCAATTAATTCATTTAGGAGGTTCAATAAATTATTCACTAGGAGGAAAATCTATGACATGATCTGCATTTGAGATGCGCGAAGGTTATATTGGGTAAAAAGCTATAAAAAGGCCCACACGAAGCGACAAAGATTTGTTCTTTCTGAAACCTCTAATCTGTCAAAATATCCAAGTCACATCCAGAGTGCCAGCCCAGACTAGCTAGGGGACCACGCTACAGAATAAGGTAGGCCCTTGATACTCCCTCAGTATTATTTGAAAATTGTCTCAATGGAGGTAGTGGGGGTGAGAGATGATATAGAACTAGAGGTATCAGGTCGAAGAATGGAAGAACACCTGTTAGATACAAACTCTGAGGTTTTTGATACCATCCTGATGGGAGAAGCTATTCAAACCACTAGGGGCATACTGGAAGATCGTAAGAATCGGGGTATAGATACATGTGGTGTTTTTAAGTCTTTCTTTCATTTTTTCTCTGTCAACCAAACCCCCCAGTGCCCTGAATTTGTCAAGTGGTGCGCAGAGAATTTCTCTGTCATCGAAGGAGTTATTATGGATAGGTCTAAGTCTAAAATCCTATACTAGGTTCAAGCCTCTGTCATCTGCAAAACCCGAGATATCCCTGACGCATTCAGCCATATATCCCAAGACTATCGATAAGAAGACATTATACGCTATTTTAGAGAATCTACTAGTGAAAGTAAAGATGCCTTCCTGAAGACATGTTCTACGCGTGATAGAGAAACCATTGACCTATCTTACTCTATTGACCTCAGCCAGTTCAATGAATAAACTCAATGGTGTATATCCCCGGCCAGTCAGTTCCTAGGTCTAGATACCGATGCATACATCCCAGAGTCGTTGTTGAGTCTATTATTCATCTTAGATACTTGCCCGATTGAACCCGAATCGCCTAGATAGTTAGGTCAGTCTTGTTGCCTTAAGTTTGATGAGTTTTTAGCCAAGAACATCCATTCTTAGTTAGCGAACTTCCACGATGCTAGAACGTTCAGGTTCCAGTGCTTTTTGCTAAGGATGTTCATAGTCTATAATGAGGAAGACTTGCAAGTACCAAAATTGGCAATCACTACTGAAATGGCCACTGATTACTGTAAATTCATGAACCAATTGATGGCCGAAATATATGAAGTCTTCTTTCAAGAGAGGTTGCCTAGGGTGTTTCCTGAAATGAGGCAGACGCTGCAATTGTTGAAAAGCAAGAAGATAGGGGGCTGGTTCCTCTCAAATTTTGGGACAACCATAAGATTGTATGGCTTCATACATCCGCCATACATCCTACCAGCTTTATTAACCCCCAGGATTTTCTTCTTGGAATTAATCCGGAAAAAACTTATGGTCGAAGAGGAACACTTCGTGAACTTCAAGAAGAGTTTGAATTTGGTTTTTCCTTGGAAATTAGGACCATACATAGTCAGAAACAGGGATGCATTGCCCCTGGTCTCCAACTCACTCAAAGGCATGGAATTTCCCCAAGACCAAGCAATATATTATGATCCTCGCCAGGTTATCTCCAAGAGAAGAACATCTCTCAAATGCCGGCCCTTTAAGCACACGGAGGTGCTTGGACTCAAAGAAAAAGAAAATTGGGATGATTTCCCTAATCCTGCCCCAATGGATACCAGTGCTGAGTAGGACACTGGCTCACATCTACCTAGATCAGTTTCTCCCCAAAAGGAGTTGGCTACTATATTTGTGATTGTAGAGGGATAATCATCATTGGTCAGCTATTCAGCGAGTTCAATAAAAAGAGGGAGTACAGATCCCATGGACACCGAAGAAGTTGACAATGCTAGCATACCCAAAAATCAGAGAATAGAACTCGGACAACAATTGGTGTAGGATAAAAAGAGACAGGCAAAGAAGAAGAATTTAGTAAAGGTACAACAACAGGTGGAACCCAAGGCGACCAAATTGCAGATGCAAGAGTATGTATTCAGCGGAAATACTCCAAGCAAACATGCGTCCAAAGAGGACTGGCTGAGGTGTTACCGATAACAGGATGATAAAACCTTTGAGGAGACAACAGAACTATACCGCGAAGCCTCGTGGTTGCCTCAGCCCAATGTGCCACTAAAAACTGTAAGGGATCATGCCACTGATACCCTTAGCATAGCCGTGGCAGTGGGGACCAAGGTGTCAGAGGTCAATGTAAGCCTCTCAAAGGTTCTCACTTCCGACATCATACACCCGAACAAAGAGATTGGAGACATACTGAATACCAGACTGCTTAAAGCCAACATACAATTGTCCAAGTCAGAGGAGAGTAAAGCGAAAACTAGGGTCTTCAAAATAGGGTCGTTGTTGTCTCTAAAGCTAGAGAGGCGATAGCTAAACACAGGATGGTGGAGACAGTGTAGGCCAAAATGGAGGTCACTGAGCACAAAATTTGAGAGGTCATCAAGCTGTTTAGACCATTGAAGAATAGGGGCTCCCCTTTTTCTAGGAAGAGATGGGTCCTTTATTGTCTCAGAAGGATTATAAGGAGTGCCTAGTAAACTGTGGATTGGATCACAGTAAATTCAGGGATATGCAACAAGCGTTGTCAGGGAAGGTCATTTTTGACAAGTTGGCCAATGATTTCAAGTTATGGTTTGACTTTAAAGCCATGTGCTCCAAGGTCCCCAGGGCCTCATACCCAGAAGCGATGGAACTCAAGGAAAAATCTTATGACATGGTTGATGTGCCTCTACCTGGTCTCGATGCATGGAGAATCATCCACCAATATGGGTCATCCAAGCTCAAAACACACCAATAAAAGTAACAATGACAATGCATGAGAGATTTTCTAGGTATTGCACGCCCATCCTAACGATCGCTTCTCTCAAAGGATTCTATACGGTCATCATCCACCAGACGAGAGTGTGGGGTAATCTTGTGCCTTTTCATCCCACGTTCCACGTTTCATTGTCTGGTCGTTTCATACAAGCCGCATCCAATATACCACCTAAGAGGCTGTTAAAAGATGTCCTCCTGTTGTAACAAATTTTGATTCCCGAATGTCGGTTTAGGAAATCCAGAATACTATAAATATACCTCCTGAAGAAGGAGAAGGGGTTGAAACCATTGTAATTTTGTTGTGTGTGTTTTTCAAGAGAAGTTTAATATAATTGCAGATCCGAGATCAGCGTTTTTCATAGAGGGATTCATGTGTCGTTCGCACTTACAATCTGTTATTTCCTTTCTTATGTGAATGTTATTCTAGTTTTCCTTTCCATTTTGTTTTCTTTCATATCTGAGACTTAGGGTATAACAGCTCGGAATTCATACTTTCTATGCTTTGTCTGTTGTTTAAGGTATTCACCAAAGTTTCTTCTAAAGTTTGTCATATTTTGATTTGCATATCATCTTTGAAGACCTTCCAATGTTTGGTGTTATCTGGTATGGAAGGTCTGTTGACAATCTCCACCTCATATTTCTTCTTTTGTGTCACTGGAGCTTCAAATTTTCCTGCTGCAGTCGCTAGAGATTCTACCACCATGTTCTCGTCTCTAGGAATCACTTGGACTGTGTGTTCGGTGAAGAAATTCCTGAACATATCCCATACCTCGTTCTGGTAGGATCTCATTCTTAGATGCTTAGTCTGATAGATACCATTCATTTGATTTACTACAAGCTCTGTGTTCCCAAATATTTGGACCTTTTTCGCACCTAAATATTTCAGCGCACGTAAGCCCAGCAACAAGGCTTCGTACTCCGCTACATTGTTAGAGCATTCAAAAATCAACTTGTAAGAGTGAGCTTTGGTATCTTTAATGGGGGAGATAATATACACACCTGTGCCAGAACCCACTTTAGACATTGAGCCATCAAAATAAAATTTTCATATTCCTTCTTCTTCTTGATTCCCTTCTTTGGCCTCCAGCTCGATGGCCTCTTTTTCATCCTTTTGTGGCTCGTCAATTTTGGAGTTGCAAGGAGATACGTCGTTGAAGAAAATATAGGACCCTAATTCTGTGTCGACGACATATATGTGATGGATGTCGAGCTGAGCCTGACTGCTCACTACGTAAGGCAACCTCTTCTCACTATATAAACTCTTGCTTTCATTCCAAATAGGAATGGCAGCATATGTCATGTCCATTTGCAAGTTTCCCTTCAGCTTTGAATTCCAAGATCTCGACAGCAGAATACCAAACTTTGGGGGAATGTCGGCTATGATGAAGTCCATGACCACAAATTTAGAGGGGATCTTATTTAAAGAAACCACCATGTCTTTGATCAATCCCATACATTTCACCCTTTTAGAATCAAAGGAATACAGATCTTTGTAGGGCCTAGTAATCTCCAACCCCGGGATTTCCACCACTCCATCAGATTGTGCAGGCCTCCTGAATCCATCATGGCATTGTGTAACACCATATCATGCACATTAAAGCTCATGTAAAATGGGGGCACCTCCTCGTCCTCGCTGTCCTCGTTGTCCATGTTGTCAATCTTAGACCCTAGAACAATAGTAGGATTTTCTTCGGTCAACTCTAAGATATCAGGGTAAGCTTCCCCTTGATTCACAATCATATGCATGATTATGTCTTTGTATTCCCGATTCCTCAACAATTCGTTAAAAGGAATTGAGATCTTCATTTTAGTTAGTTCATTTTGGAGGTAAAGCGTGGGGAAGGTCTTGCTCGGCTCGACAGGTGCCATTGGCTCCAATATTTTCACATTACTGCTTTCTTTTCCCACATTTATAGGCACCATCGACCCTTTCTGTTTGTCATTTTCTTTCCTATGACTGGTATGACTACTAGAAGGATGGTTTTGGTTTAACCCTCCTTTAGGTACAATGGTGTCACTGGTAGAGTCACCACCTTTATTCTGTATGGCCACATCCCTATTCCTCAGCTTGATCTTCCTGACGTCATCTATAGCATGCATATACCCTTTATGATATTGATCTAATTCCTCGGTCAGGGTCTTTCCATATACTTGAGCGAAAATGTCATGTTCCTCTTATGTCAAGTAAATCTTAGAGTCCAGGTCGCTGAAATGATGGATGTGATCTTCAGCGGACTCAGCTTCATCTTCTGCAGCCACATAGTTTTCATGGAAAGGAGGTCTGATCGGCTGCTCTTCAGGGTTTCTCGGGTTCCTCACATCCCTTGGTGTATTGGGTTGGAGTGGGTGAGGGACTTGCCACCTAAAATTGGGATTCCTTATTTGAGGCTCGTTCTGTTCCCGGTTCGCCAACTTGGCCTCTACCGTTAGCCTATCCATCAACTTCTCCATGGTTTTGAGCATCAACTCAAATTTTATATCATTGGATGAAGAGGCGGAAGTAGAGGGGTGTGCTTCTTCTCTACCCTTCCTCCTATTGATATCCTCCCTTGGTTTAATTTTCCCACATGCCATCATATTCGCCTCTACTTCTAGGGCATCAATGAACATGGCTGGGAGAGTGTTAGACCTTCTTTCTCTTAATAGCAAAGCAAAATCATTGTAAAAGGCATCTACATAATGAAGCTTAGCTGCCCCAGGCGAAGGTTTGATATCGGTAGGTATCGAGTTGTAGACCCGCATGAATCGGCTGGAAAATTTGTGGATGGATTCAAAACCTTCCTTCTTGAGATTATTATATTGAGACAAAACCTGCAATGGGATCTGCTTGTTGTCCCATCTTTTCAGAAAATATGGTATGAAAGCCAGCAAAGCTACGGATAGACCTAGGTGGTAAATATTTATACCATTTCTTGGCTTCCCCAGACAAACTTTGAGCGAATAACCACATCTTGACATCTTCATCGTCTACCTCCTCCAGGTCAATAAAGTCGTCAAACTTATCCACATGGTACCTCACTAAAACATTTCCCTCCCCATCGTAGAGTGCAATCCTTTGGGCATAATTTATGGGGAGGTCGTGTAGGACCAGTGGTAGGGATCATGGGGTGAATCTAGCAGCAGCCATGGAGGCAGGTCGGCTAGGAACGGATAGGGGATTGGGCACTTGGGTATTTTGAAATACAGAGGCTATCTCTTCATCTTGGGGTGGGGTTTCTAGATTCAGCCACAAAGAATCAAGTAGATAGGATTGTAGTGTATTAGGGTCTACCCTAGCCTTCGTTATGTCAGACTCAAACTTAGATTTTGTTAGTAGTCTTTCAGCCTGTTGAGGCCTGGAAAATCACAGGCGGAAACAGTAAGGGATTCTCCCCAATCAGCGTTCCCAACTAGCCCGCTGACTGTTTGGTATAGGGAATCCGTCCGGTTTGCGGTCCGACTACCGTGAGTCAAGTAAAAAAAACAAAGCTTTACCGGTTGCGGCCCGGTCCACCGAGTTTTTGTATTTTAACTTAAGAGATGAAATGAACATGCCTAACTAAGTGCAAGGTGATTAGACTGCGAGGGGCGGTCATGATGTGATGCGCAGGTTCTTACCTCACGTCTTAGACCCGCAGGAAACCAAATCATATACAGTGAGAAAGAAACTAATTGTCTAATCTAACACTAGGGAGCTAGCCATCAATTTTAAGTGAGTAATTCAATTTTTTGCACATGCCATATGAAGGGTTACAGTTAGCTGATACTCCTTTCAGACACATGAACAATCACAAATATTTAACAACCAGGTAGCCAATTGCTGTATGAATACCATTATTACTCACATGGAAAGATCATGAAAATACCAAAGAACATTCAATAAGAACATAGGTTCAGGAAATTAAATATTCTCATAGTAAATGAAACGTAGCTGAAAACGAAATAGTTCCTTTCCAACATCATTCATCGAAACACATTGATACATTCCATTTCACTTTCTCCAACCAGGTAGAATTGCAGTTCCTTTTGTAAAACGAAGTAGTTCCTCTTACAAGCAAACATTTACAATTTTTTCCAGGGGAAAAAGCCCCCTTTCAGTCAGGCTTCCCGTTATTTAAACCACAACTGTTGCCTCCTGGGCTGCCCTCAGCGTATGATATTTCAGGACCCTTCACGATTCAGTTTCCTCTCTGGCCGTTACGTTTTCCCCATCATTTCCACAGGCGTTTACCTTCTGATAGTAACTGCTGAAAAATGCCTCGTCGGTGCCTCTGTCATTCGTTTATGTTGTCCTTTTCTTTGCAATACGTTGCTTCAGTGATCTATGGGATTCTCTCTGCATACAACTTTGGTGCATTATCCACTAAATTGAGATGTTAGGCATCTAAAATTTCTAACCATAATGATAAATCCACAAGGGGCTAGCCTGGTTCATCCAGGCGAGAACTCGCGGCAAAAATACATCAGCGGTCGGGCGATACTTGGATCGGATGGGAAAAGACTCCTGCATCAGATGGGACAAGGCTTTTAGGAGCCACAACAGTGTAGGAGCATAAGAACCAGGAAAGTGACAACACGGGCGATAAAGGAAACCGGACGCTGGAGAGGAGGGTATTGGAGGCTAGATTGCTCTACCACCCGCAACGGCAGATGATGCAAAGGATGAGCGACGCGGGCGGGAGAAAAGAGCAATGAGTCGGACGTCGGGTGAAACTCTAATCAGGAGCTGACTTTATCCTCCTGGCCGCAACGACGGGCAATTAGAACCTTAGGAGCAAGCAATCGAGACAAACGAATCGGGCGTCGAACGAAACTCCAATCGGGCGTAAAGTATGATCCAGGAGCTGCAACGGCGGGTAAGATGAGGCTCGGCATCTTCCGCAAGAGGTCCGATCCACAGCAAAAACCAACAGCGTTAAGGATCAATTGTAGCCAAAAACATTTTTTCTTTGCTAAGGCAACATTTTCATGTTCTATGGGTATTAAACAGACCATACGACCCAAACTAAACTGAACGAGGCAAACAAAATAGCGGGTATTCAACTTCAAGACGAATAGATATGTTCGAGGGGTCAAGCCTTTAACAATCAATCCAAGCAAAATGATGAGGAGGGGTCCCAGAGTTTAAGTGAAAAAATAAAATCGGGGAGAAAAAGTTGTGGCAGCAACAACTGGCGATTTCCTGGTGAACCTAGATCTCTGGGTGATTTCTTTCTTGAATGGCAGACTGTTCCATAACAAATGTATCCATTGAACTCTTCCAGCTATACAAATTTCTCCATAACAGACGTGTGTACCTTAATCATTGATATCAGTCCAGTTCAGGCGATGAAAGTCAAGATTTTAGAGTCCGGATAACTCTGCTGAGGCCAAAGCATGAGTTCATTATTAATTTTGCTTTTAGGTAGCTGACGACATTGGAAACCACAGGATTGTAGCAGGTGATGAACAGAAACGTTCATTTGTTCCTCATTCCCATGCCATTTTAGCAGCTTTTGTGCTTTTGGATTTTGTCCCCTTATGATGCAAGTCTTCATGCGTGCCTTTCTTACTGAATTTTAATTCAGGATCCTCTATCCCATAGTGCCCTTTTGTGTGAGCGATGTGCTTAAAGTTTCAGCTCACGGACGGAGAGGATCATTGGCAAATTAGTACTTTATGATTTAGATTTAGCTTTGAAGCATGATATTTTCATAGGAATTCTAACTCTTATTTGCTTTCTGGCATTCATTTCCTGGCATGGGATCATTTATATTTAACACTCTGTTCATCTTGCTCTTCTCCGTGGGTCCCCTGTCATCGCCCCTTAGACTTTTAAGTGTAAAGTGCACAGAGCCTCAGCATAGTATTCTAGACTTTTTGAATCTGATTGACCTTATAGGAGGTTAAGCAAGACCTCAATGCACACAAAGATTTCGAGAAACTATTTGGTGGAAGGAATTCACATGGAACCCACAGTATAACTATTCAACAAATGTTTACCATTTCCAGAAATTTGGAGTTCCCCACATAACCACGAGTTAGCCACCTTTATTGAAAACAAAGACTCAAATTAAAACAAATGAAAACATAACTCAACACAGCTTATTTATGTACAAATCAGAAAACTCAAAAACAACTTAAGAAAAATAAGGTTTGAGAACCAGACCATTAACCGGCAGGTTCTCCCCCCATCTCTGTAAATCCTGTAACATATAAGTAGCAGGGCCAAGTTTAGCGGTGATTTGAAACGGACCTACCCATAACTATTGGAACTTAGTGTGCTTACCTTTCTCATCATGGGGATGGTCCCATTTGAGAACAAGGTCTCCCACTTCCAGGTCCCTTTTTCCAGCTTTATGTTTGTCAAACCATCTCTTCACTACCTCCTGCTGCTGTTGGAAACGCTCTCTAGCCTTGGATCGGGCCTCCTCTGCCTTCAGAATATTGTATATTCTTATTTGGAGAACCTCATCATCCGACCCCCTAGATTCCTGAGCTAGTATGGAAGATGGGAGCATGATGTTGGGGGGCAAGATGGCTTCCTT
>LPNX010457266.1:715813-733937 GCA_001517045.1 Pseudotsuga menziesii | reverse complement strand
CTATGCCATGCAAGCTGTGGTGTCAACATTCTTTCGTGTGATGTACTTTAATCATGGTGAAGAAATTGTCACTATAGATCAGTTGGATTTTCTTGATCCATCTCTTGACCCGACTAGAGACCAAGTCTTTCCTTTGTTGATTCCCAGTGTTTTTGTAGACACTACCCCGCCACAGGTGAACTATGTGGCTTCTTCTCCTTTGTGTTCAATTGCTACTGAGAGGCAGCCTCTGTTTTCATGCTTACCTTCTCAGGACTTGGTCCCAGCAGTTGATAGGGTGAGTAATCCTATACAGATTGTAGAGCCTTCTCTCCACTCTGTCCATCCATTTGAAAGTTCAGATATGTGTCCTATCTCGGATGATTTCCTCCTTTCAGATGAAGTCTTCCTGGAGTCTTTGATACAGTCTGACCTTCTTTTTCAGTTGTGATTAAGTCTAACCCTGATTTGCTTAGTAAGCCTTCCCTTTTTCTTATGTTGGTTTTTGTTGAATCTTTTGATTCTTCATTTGAAAAGCAAGTCAATGATTCTGATGAGTTTGATTTTTTCTTATGAATTTCTCAGCTCCTGTGATATTGAGTTTGTTCCTGCAGACTCTATCTCCCTTGTTGATTTTCGCTTCTCTTTTGAGGTTGATCTTATTGATTATAAACCCTTGAGCCTTGGTCCTATAGAATCTTCTTCGGTTGATTCTGCCTTGACTTTTCCTTTTGTAGAAGATAGCAAAGTCACAAGTGCTTCTGCCAAAGTGACCCGCATCGGATCGTTTCTTCTGATGTTGTTGTTTCTTGGAGACAGGATTTTTAGTTGGATTCACAACTGTTTATGGGTCTCACCTTGTTGTTCAAGCTGTAATTGCATTTGCATATTCCTTGCTCGCGCTTATGATCCTAATGCCGGCTTCCACGCTTTTAGCTCGTTGTATAAGCCCTCATCTTTGTTCTCATCACCGCTTAGCCTTGTATCATTTTTCCTTTGCAACTTGACACCCTTTACCCCGAGGAGACATTCCCCGAGTGTCCTTATCTTTCTCACTTTCCTTGCATTATGCATAGGTTTGTTCCTTGCGCTTGGAACTAGTTTCGCCTGTCTATGACACTCGTCTCCTTGCATTTAGAGCATTCTTTCTGCTCTCCTTCGAGCTCGTTAAAAACAGTAAGGATGCCGCGAGTTGACTTTTCCGGACTCGTTAAAACTTCACAGGAAAGATTATGAGTTTCTTTAGGCCCAAGTCTGACTCCTCAAAATAGACTTGACTGCCGAGTAAACTTGTCCATTCAGGCTCGTTAAGGATATGTGAATGGGCATCCACATTGGTGGTAGGTTATCTCTTTCTCGGACCATGTGGAATAATATGAGAAAGGATCCCTCTCTTTTCTACTGAATTGAGAAGAGTATTCTCAGCCATAGGTTTATCTCTTTTCTGGACCTGAGGGACTAAACTTACGGAAAAGGAACCCCCGGTATGAGCTTAGTTTTCTCTTTTTCGTGCTCTGGACCAAAACATGAAAAAGATTCTGAGTGTACTTTATGTCTTTGTCATGCTCGTTAAACCCTAAAGAACAAAGCATCGAGTTTATTGTTGTAAGCTCCATTTCTCATAATCAAATGGATCTTTCCGAGTGATCTTGCCTTCCTTCACACTCGTAAAACTCAGGCTTTATATGTTGCTTTTGAAGGAGCATTGGGTAGGTGGTAATTTAACCTTTTTCGGACCTTCTTGACTAATTACGAAAAAGGTGCACCTTTTCTTCTTCGGAAGTTAAGAGAGTTCTTCTTTGGTTTGTTTTATACTTTTTCGACCTCAGGAGACTAAATTGTACGAAAAAGGACCCCCCTAGAGTCTTCTTTGGAGTTTTCAGACTCTCTAAACTATGAAAACACCGTCGAGCATGTACTAGTTCGGGCTCGTAAAATCCACGAATTAGTGCCTTATCAAGCATTCTTCTTTCTTTTCTTCGAGCTTGTCAAAAAATGAAGATGGTCCCGAGTTTGCTTTCTTGGACTCGTTAAACCTTTACAAGAAAGAAGGGAAGGGGAAGGTTTATTTCCATGTCTTTTTATCATGGCAGCAAGTTTTGTTTCCTTGAACAAAGCACTAGTTTTGAGTCTATCAACAGTTGGGTCCTAGTCTTTTGACCTTATCCTGATTCAGAGTTTCTTACTCCTCCAGTTGGTCTCTTTTCCAATTATATGGGGAATTTGTCAATGTCTCCTACATTGCAGATTTGTTTCGTTGGTCCTATTTTGTGTCAAAAGCTGCCTAAGTCACTTTTGTGTCGTGCTCACTGTTCAAGGATTAAACCTTTGTCGGCCATTCTGCAGTTTCCTTGACCTTTTGTGTCGGCCATTCCCTGGTATCAGTTCATTACATCATGTCTTCAGCGGTCCTTTTTGTGAAATTCAGTACCAATTCCAGATCCAATTAGTCTTTGAGTTACCTCGTGTTGGATGATGAAGGATGCCTTAATGCCTTCCTTCCAACGGATCTCTTCCTATCGACTGCAACACATCTTGCTCTAGGGATGAGATTTAGAGTTTTATGGTAGTACCTTGGGAATTGTTGTCCTCAATGGAAATTTCCCTCACTATTGGGTAGTTGGGAATACCTTAATGTCTCCTACTCAATGGATTCTTCAAGTGTTCGACTTCAAGTCCTTGTAATCACACTTGTTAGAATGTACTAGGTACCTTGGGGACCATTTTCATTAATGGTGGTTTCCCTCGCGTTTGTTAACGGTTTCATTATTGACCGGTAATAAAACAATTTCCTCCATGTTCGACTTCAGCTCCTTTATTCGCATGGTGAGGATTCGTACCTTTTTTGGGCGGTTTGGATTGAAGACCTTGGGCCGACAGTAGCATTGTCATTATTTTGCTATTGCCCAAGTTGCGCAAGACCTTGTTATACTTTATATGACATTTTGCTGAGACATAGATCCACTTTGTATTTTTGTGGCTATGATCGATTGTTGAGCATGGATCCACCTTGTTCATTTGTGGCCATGGCTCCTTTAGATTTGATATGGCGCCTTTTTGCATATTGAGCAACCATGATAGTTTCATTAGTTATACATATGTTGGATCCGCCTGTATCTTTATGGCAATGTTTTGTATATGGACGTGTATGTTCCAGAGATCAGTTTTTCTGACATTTATCTCTCTTTCAGGTACCTTCACTCGAGCCTTTTGATCTTGGATTCTCTGCTCTCTCCATACTCAGCTGTTTCCTTTATAATGTATTTCGGCTATCATCTTCCCCTCTAACCTCACACATTAGGGGGCATCTATTATAGCCCAAAATGACACATCTCTTCCTGGGACCACTTTCCCATGATTTCGTCGCATGTTGGCACCTCATGGAAGTCACTGTAAAAACACCTATATTGGAGGACCCATATCTTGATTTATGTAACTCCTTTTGACCTAATATATACACCGTTGGAAAGGTATTTCAGTTAGCTAAAACTTTCTAGAAGACATCAAAGTCTGAAAATGCCCAGAAATACCCTAAAAATGCGTTTTTTGTCCATTCACGATTTTCCTAAAGGCAAACCCACGAATGTGCCTCTTAGCATTTAAAAATTAAAACATGAGTTAATTAGAGATTAGTTAAGTCATTTAACTTAATTTCCTTAACTGTTGTAACTTCTCCAACCTTCAAAACTACCTTATTTCACCCATATAAATAGAGGTGGGGAGGTCCATGAGAAGGGACTTGAATTTCTGCATTGTTATGCTGGAGGAATCGGGACTCTATTTGCCCACACCTTTGCCCTGGAGGTCTTCCCCTTGTGTTGCAGAGCTTGGAAGCTGAGTTCTTTGGAGAAGAGAAGCAACAGATCTAGATCAAGGTTTCGTGAGGTGCCAAACTTGAAGAGAAGGTATATTTGTACTTGTTTTCAAGATTAATAAAGATGTGATGTCCTTCTTCTTCCCAAATCATTGTTCAATGTGTGATTGAATATTTGTTTCTGATCATATGATGATGTTATTAAGATCATTTGTTTCATATTTATTTGATTATCATTGTTTTATATATGGTCATAATGGTTTGAGGAAGGTATAACTTGTTTTGCAGGTCTCTTGGAGCGAGAGGAGCAAGAAGAGGATTGAAGAGAAAGCTTGGACCAGCCTTCAGTTAGTCAGGTGTGGATCTTTCTCATCTCTGAAACTTGTTGTTATATACTTGCTGAACATTGTGCATCTCTTTTTCAACCCCAGTACGTTGATGGCCTCTTAAACCCTAGCCATAGGACATTTTCCTTTACAACACGGATCCGACTGGTGAGTTGGCAGAATCCATAGCAGATCCAGGTAGTTAATGAATGATTTGGTTATGATGATCGAATTGATGTCCTAATGATGAAGTATGCATGAGTTAACATGATAACATGAAGCTTGCTAAGGTCAGAAGGAACCATAATACAGAGTTGAATTACATTGAGTTGTAGAGTTACCGAGTTGTCAAGAGAATTGTTGAGAAAAGCTACAAAGAGTGAGAAAGTTGCTTAGTAAGTCTAGAAGGGAATTGGTGCAGCATGCAGAGAACTGAGACACCGTCGAGATTTCAAGTGAGCAAGATTCACCGCTCAGACCAATCACAATTGAGGAATAATTTGCCAGTATGCAAGCTGGGAATAAACAGAAGCCTATTTCTCTAGCATCATAGAAGTGATGGACCAAGACGGCCACACGGGCGCATGGAATAGACTCAACGTTAACGGGGCCATAAATCCCTAAAGTTATGGATTTTGTTTCTAGAGATGGAGTGTCTTTCAAGGATATCCCTGGCTACATCTCTCCTAGTCGACCTGGTGCATAGGCTAGGAATCCCATGAAGAACCATAGATACCAGATCAAGATGTCGGCACTACCACAAGGGATGGTATGCACTTCTGATATTGTGCCTGCATTGATGCAACTGAGGTACGAAGACCATGATCTGATCGCATTAGAGGATGTCAGGAAGGAGCCATATTGATCAATAATATCCGTAGAAGGTACCCCGATAAAGCGCATTCTGTAGGACTAGGCGAGCAGACTAGACAAAGCTAGATTACTTGGGTTGATCAATATGTCTCACTTTGGATGGCCAACTGAGGCGAATCCATGTGTGAAACAACTTTTGGCATGTTTTCATGGTGAGTATTTATGGCTAGATGAGCCGGTTGCAGTCACAGTGGACTTGATTTCAGCAATAACAGGACTACCCAAGGATGGGCCAAACCCCTCATAGTACATCAGAGGCAAATATAATGACATAAATTTATCAATGACTCTAAAGAAGCGTTATGCTCTCGATGGGAGAGCTTATCGCATTGATAGCATAAATGATCGTGTGGTCCATATTAGTGTTAGGATTCTGTCTAGTAAAGTAGTAAAGAAGAACCACTGATTTCAGTGTAATTCTGGGGTGGTTGCATGTGATGAGCTATATGCACAAGGAACATGAATGAATTGGTCCCTTTTTCTGATGAACCAACTAGTGGAGGATGCAGAGGTAGCACAAGCGGATCCAAGATCATTTACATATAGTTGGCTCCTCATTTTGATTACATTTGTAGCCTGGATGGAACCGAAAGGTTACCAAGGGATGGAAGTCAAAGCAGTAGAGGTGTGTCAAGGGGCAAGATATCAGAACTTATGATGGGTTAAGGATGTAGAGAGTGATAGATTGCTCGATCCAATTTTGGATCTACTAGGAAGCGCTGCAGGTGACAGCGACAAAAGTTCCATGACTGACAGAGGAAGCCGCAACAAAAGTTCCATGACTGACAGAGGAAGCCATGAAAAAGTATCGAAGGATTGCACATTTTGAAATTGGACCTCACACTATTTACATTCATGCATGGTGACACCCCGCAAAGAAATGTATGCCAATGAGGTATAAGGTGTTTGATGCAGAATTGGAGGCAGTGATTAATGAATGGCATGTGGAGTGGAAAGAATCAATCCACGTAGTAGAAAAACCATCATTTAGCAGAGTTACTAGGATTTGGGTCTATATCTTGGGCAGGACATCAAATACACGTCTCCCTACCCATTAACCAACTTCTAGACGCTGGAGTGTTTCAATAGAAAAACTGGCGGATGCACCTGAGGATCCAATTCGCAAAGTCAACTAGCAATCAAATGATGACTCATCGACTGAGACACCTACTAACCAAGAGCCACAGCACATATTTCAATAAATAAGAGCAAAAAGGCACATGGATTAGGCTATGAGTAGCAGCATCCTGTCCACAATGGAAGCACAACTAAACAGACTTGTAAAGGTTGTTACTAATGCGACTGATACAGCCGCAAAAGAAATGAAGAAATCAGCACAGGAAGGGTTTGTCGAGGTAAGAGCTAAATTGGATTATGTTTACAATGTCGTTTTGAAGCAAGCACTAGAGAACATGATTGCGTAGGAGTACGCATCAATTAGCACCAAGCCACGAGCCAAGAATGTTCAAAATCCCCCGACGCGATTGAAAAATATATAAATATCTATCCAAAATAAAAATGAAAAATAACAATGCAAGTTAAATATAATTTATTTTACGCATATAAATTATTGAAAAAATAAAAATCAAACCTATATAAATTAGTGAAAAAATTAAAATCAAACTAAATTTGTTTAATGTTTGTTGTACCAAAAAATAAAAAAAGAGCATGTTATTGATGTAATTGTTATATTGTTTAAACATATGTAATAAATATATTATTAATTTTTATAATATTAGATATATAGTAAAAAAATAATTTGTTTTGTCTATTTATTCTAGGTTTTGGATTTTATAGTGGGTTTTTTTTGGAATTTAGTAATTCTTTTTCTTGGTGAAATTTAAATTTGGAAATGTTTAAATTGTGTTTTTAAACCTCTATTGATTGGGCCGAGAGGCGCTTTCTGCAACTCAAATGGGAGAGATGTGTGTCCCATCTGTAACGATGATGTGGCACATGTCGGCTGAATAAAAATAATAATAATAAAAAGTAAAAAATAAAAAAGCTTATAATATGTCGGCTTATAATTAAAAAAATAAAATAAAAATATTATACTCATATAAATATACAACCATATTAGGAAAATACTCACAATCTTACAAACTGAATAGTAAAATTCAATTAACCTTCATTAATAGATTTATTATTGGTAGACTAAGGCTGTCAAGAGCATCTCTCTTGCTCACTTTGACACATTACAATGAAATATTACAACCATATTTATAACGTTTTTAAATGCAAATACAACTAGCAATAAACCATGGGCCCCTAAAACCATGTGCCTTAAACCACTTACATCCTTGTTCATTCCCAAGTCAAGGTAAACCCTAACATGTAAACGTTCATTTTTAGTTATAGAGAAAAACAAGTAATTTTTCAAAAACATTTGGCTAAATATTTAAAATCTTCATTTGGTGATAAGATGGTTTTCTAGTTCCAATTTATTTTGGAAATCTAGATTTTAAAATTTTATATGGATTATTTTACTCATTAACTACTCTTAATATTCATGTTATTAGTTTTAAAGAAATACAAGTAAAGCAATTTTTGGAAAACTATTTGATAATGTTGCTCAGCTCATTCTTCTACTGATATTTACCCTATTTTGAAAATTACTTAAGAAAGTTGGCCATTTCTCTCCAAGTGGGAATACTTATTAGACATTTTTGTAAATTAAAAAGGGTTTGCACCTCAAGAGAACTTGATCCCTCTGGGCACTTTGTAGAGCCATAGTTAAAATGGATCTATACTGGTTATAGATTTTGGACTTTAGTGTGGGTTTTGTTTGTGTTTTTGAACCCATAAATAACTTGAGCACGGTCCAATACTAGCAAACACCTAAATTATGCAATTTTCATAGTTAATATATGTGATTCTATTTTTCTTTTAAATTTCCAACTAAACTACAAACCAAATAAAACAAAAATTAACTCATAAAAAATTAACAACTTAGACTATGCCTTCTTTATAGATATATATAATTTTTTAATGATTGGTAATTATTCTATAATTATTTTTTCCTTTATCAATGTTCCCTTCTACTAGCCCCTTCTAAAACGATTGCAATGATTGAAAGCCTTTTGAGATCCTTCCTCTAACAAGGAGGGAAAAATGGTTGTGGGAAAAAGTTTGCCTTGATCAGCTGGAAGAAAATCAAACTACCTAGGTTTGAGGGAGGATTGCAAATCAGAGACTTGAAGACACAAAATCTAATAATGGGAGCTAAATTGCTCTGGAATATGGTCGACTCCAAGCCATCCCTGTGCAGTCAAGTGCTTAAATGAAATTATTTCTCCAGCCCAAGGCTTCGATGTCTTGACAACGAACAAGAAAATAAGAATGTCACTCCCATCTATTCCCTTTGCAGGAAGGCGCTGACCAAGTTCAAGGAAGAGCTTCACTGGATCCTTAGCAATGGTAAGATGATAAATATTTGGCAGGATGTTATTGTTGGGAACCCTCCACTTGTTCTACCAAGATTAAAACATTGGCTTGCTTCACTGGGAATCAAATCTCTGTGATTCATTTCAGTATGGGACAACGAGGCTCCAAATCATTGGGTCAGCTGGTGTCTCCCCAATTTCCCTGCAGAGTTTAACGATGTCAAAAATCAATTGCTTAATTATTTAATTGGTAAAACACCAATGGCCAAAAGGAGAAAGGATCAGCGTGGATGGTGAATCATCTCTAGCAGGTCCACAATTTCTGAAGGATTCAATCGCTTCATCATTGTTACAAATGTGCCATGCAACCCAACTGTCTGAAAATTAATTTGGGATTGCACCACTTTACCCAAAATTAATGTATTTTCCTGGACATTGGTGCATGGAAAAATTCTTACTGGCAATAATCTAATGAAGAGAGGATTCATTGGTCCATATTGTTGGTCAATGTGTTTAGCAGCCAGTGAGAATATACAACACCTCTTCCTTGATTTCCCCTATGCCAGCTCAGTTTGGAATGAAATGATGAAACCTTGGGAGGTCAAGATTCAATTGCCAGATAATATTCAATTGTGCTTTCTAAATTGGGATAAAATGTACATCGGAGATCTGGACCAGAAAAAAGGTCTTAGAGTTTGCTAGATGAAGATCCCCAAAATCATTTGCTGGTGCATATGGATTGAGCACAATCATATAATATTCCATGAAATAGCTATTCTGGCTTGAAAAATACAAATCAAGGAAAACGATTTAATGGGAGAGATTGTAAGTGTCATGAGGATTCCCAATAACAAAGCTAAGTTGACAGATAAAGAAAGAAATTGGCTACAAAGCTTCAACTTCTCTACTGAAGCAATTGTGGCTAATAAAAAGTTGGAAAACTGGGAAATTAGATATAATAAGTATTAGTTTGAGAATTAGCTGAAAGAAAGGAAGATTTTAAAACTTTTTTTTATGGAGCTTCCAAGAGGAATCTAGGAAGAGAAGGAGGTGGAGGAATCGTTATTTTCCCAAAAAGAAAAAATGTTATAGAGTACTATTGAAATATAGGTCATGATTCCAATAATATGGCTGAGGCATATGGGCTATGGCAAGGTCTCAAGAAGTTGAAGGAAAAAGGAGTGGGTGAAGTCATGGTTTTTGGAGATTCCCGGTTAATAATCCAAGCAATGAATGGGATAAATCATTGTAGGAATTTAATGTTAGTAAGGTTGATTTATAGGATCAATTTTGAAACATACACTACTGCAGGCTGCAACCTCTGCAATCTCGATCCACGACAATCTGCATGCATCCGACTTTGACTATCAGTGTGAGATTTCCCTTCCATCTTGGCTCTTACTAAGGCCTAATCCAGCTCATGTGCATTGCATGAGTGTTGCAATGTTGGTGGTGGCTCTGATGTGCATGTGGGCATGTTATATCGGATCTAAAGGCGTGCAAGCTAGTTGAGAGTTTCTAGTGGTGTAGGATCTTTTCCTGGAGCATTGTTGACTCTACATGCTTATTTGCATGCATGATGTGTTTAGGATCAGTTCATAGGTGAGTTGTGGTTCAGATCTAGGCCGGATAGGGTCTCTGACCAATGGGATCTAAGGAGGGTGGGCCTTCTTCCCCCTTTCGTTAGTTTTCAAGAAACTTGTCTCCGAGTTAAGAAAAAAAACCTCGAAAGGAGCACCCCCCAATTTCATCAAGTGGATAGAGGAGGTCCCAATCGTAGCTCTACCACCGGAGGACACAATCCAAGTAGCTATTTTTCTAGCAGAGAGGGCATTGATCAGGAAATTTACCGAACTCTGGCCCTCTCCAAAAACCACTGAGAGTTGGGTCCAGAGGAATTGGATACCTTTAATCTCAAAGAATGTTGCTTCTTACTCAGTTAGGAGAGGTTACTTTTTATTTGATTTTGAAGGAAAGGAGGACAAGGAATTAATTTTTCGGAATGGACCCTACTTCATGGGCCCTCATGGCCTTTACCTGAATAACTGGACACCGGAATTCGACCCAGAGGTAGACATTCCTAAGGATGTCCCTGTCTAGGTTAGGCTCCCAAACCTCCCAATGCACTGCTGGAATCTAAATTCACTCAAATCAATTGGGAATAAATTAGGAAGGTACATTGATATGGCAAGTCCAAGAGACCAATACGCCTGTGCCCGCATATACGTAGAGGTGGATCTGGAAGTCGGATTACCGAAAGCAATAAAGCTAATAGTAGGGAATTGGTACCACTTTCAAAATTTGGACTACAAGCAACTTACATTTAAATGCAAATGGTGTCACGAGTACGGACACTTATTCCGTAACTGCCTGCAAAAACAAGAAGATCAGCAGGAAAAAGAGGAGGCTTGGTAGCCAACATAGAAGAGAAAGAACGAAAAAAAAAAGTGGATGAAACGAAAGAAGGGGGGTAAAGGCACATGGCAAAGAACCACCGGAAGGTAAGGCCAATGAAAAGCAAAGTGCCTCTACTGCTTCAGAGGAGAATTAATGCAATGGGAAGGGGAAGGATCTCGAAAAAGAAGTTGTCTCATCTAATCTAACCGAGAAAGACAATGCTCTTTTGGTTTAGTTAGATTTAGGAGAAGAGGCGGTAAAAGAAGGAGAAAAACATGGAAAGTCTAAAAAGGAATTCGACTCCGAGGAAGAGGAAGAAGAGGAAGGTGAAATAGAGATGGCTACCCCAAGCACTAAGAAGGTAAGAGGAAGGAGATCAACCAAAGAAGTGTGCAAACAAGCCACCTATAAAGATAAGTTGCAAGGATCCCAATTAACCTTGGAAAAACTACTCTGCAACACTAGAAATACTCAACAATAAGGGCAGCCCCTGAAGGGAATGCTATCAGCCACCAAAAGTAAGTAATGAAGGTCCTCTCCTAGAACTACAGAGGTCTTGGGAGCAAAGGAAAGGAAGAACTCATGAAAGATTTATTAAGACTTGTCCAACCAGACATTGTACTGATCCAAGAGACCAAGATGGAGAAAGAGGCATTTCTCCAGGTAAGTGCGAAATTTTGGAAGAAAGGAGGAAGAACAACCATCAACTCAAGGGGTGCCTCAGGAGGAATAGGTACTCTTTGGGATGACCAAAAATTTGATATTGTTGATATCAAGCATAGTCCTCATTGGATTCTTACTACACTGCTGCAAAAATATTATAATGCTCAAGTAAGACTCTTCAATTTATATGTGCCTGCTGCTTATGCTGGAAAAAAAATGGTTGGAACCTTATTCGGGATGAAAGAAGTTATCTCTTGGGAAATGTCATCATTTTTGAAGATCTAAATATCATTTTAAATCAAGAGGAAAAAAGAGAGATTATGGTGGTGAGAGACCCCATTAGGGATCATGTTGATGACTTAATTACACATTGGGGCCTTTCAGACATCATCCCTCCCAAAGGGAAATTCACTTGGACCAACAAGAGACTGGGGCCATGGCACATTGCGGCCAAGTTGGATCGCTTTCTAGTCCAAGACTCCTTTCTCCTCCTAGGATTAAATGCTTCTTCCAAAATCCTGGTGTTTGGAGGATCTAATCACAAACCTATCATGCTTGAGTTGAGGAAAGAGTGTAACCTCAGTTTGATTCCTTTTTGCTTCAATCCGTTGTGGATCTGTCACAAAGACTTCATGGGCATTGTTGTTGATGCTTGGAAAGCTCCTATAACAAGCTACCCTTTCTTTATTTTGGAAGAAAAGCTACGTAGAACTAAGAAGGGTCTTAAGAAGTGGGCCAAAACATTAGAAACCCCAAGTCAAAAAAAAAAATAAGCAATGTTGAGGCTGGAGTCTCATCAACTCATTATGGAAACCAAACAGATCGTGGAGGAGGACCAAAGAATAGAAGTCAACCTACAGCAAGAACTCCAAGAAGATTGTAGACAAGAGACTGCAATGGGAAGATTGAAGTCCATATGTCTCTGGCTTAAAGAAGGACATCACAACTCTAGCTTCTTCCACAAGCAGGCATAATCAAGAAAAAATTATAAACCAGTCCATGAGATCCATGCCCAGGATATGGTTTTCAACGATTTTGAAGAGATTAATATTGAAGCCACTCACCACTTCAACAATATCTACTTAGCTGAGAACAACATGACCACTGGAAAAGAGGTTATAGAGTTAATCCATCCAACTATTAAAAAGAAGGAAAATGATAGGTTGATTAAGAGAATCACTATTGAGGAGTTGAAGGAAGCTGTGGGGGGTATGAAGGATGACAAGGATCCTTGTCCAAACAGGTTTAATGTAAACTTCATCAAATCTTGTTGGGAGATTGTTCAGAAAGATTTATTCAAAATGGTGTCTAAATATTAGAGATGTGTTAAAATTGGTGGGAGTACAAATTCAACTTTCTTAGCTCTTATACCATTGTGCAATATCAGGTACAAAATAATTACTAAGCTGATGGTAAGAAGGTTAAAAGGAATCATGCCTCGTATCATCCCAGAGAACCAAGGAGGTTTTATAAAAGGTAGGAGAATTTGGGATAATATTATCTTAGTTCAGGAGGTTATCCACTCCAGCCTGAAGAATGGCGAAAAGGGCATGGTGGTGAATATTGACTCAGCCAATGCATTTGACATAGTCTCTCAACCCTTTCTGTTGAAGGTTATGGAAAGATATGGCTTTGACAAAAACTTCATCAATTGGGTCAAAGCTTGCATCAGCTTGCCCTGGATTGCCCCCTTTATTAATGGAAGAGCTGCGGGTTTTTTCCAAGCCACGCATGGATTGAGGCAAGGTTTCCCTCTCTCACCTTTGCTCTATGCAATCCAAGCTTCAGTTTTTAGTCTCTAGCTTGAGAAATCAAGGAGAGACCGGGATTTAATCAGCATCAGTATGGCTCGTAGAACTAAGAGCATAAACCATGCTCAGTTTGCAGACAACACAATTCTGCTCAGAGGAGAAAGCCAGGTCATCACCAGAAGATTCAAATCTGAACTTGATCAATATTGTCAACCCTCGGGGAGCAAGCTAAACCTGAGGAAAAGTTCAATCTACAGTTGGAATATCAACCTAAGGGAGATGTCCGAGATCTCTAGGATACTTGATATCGAAGGAGTAACTATTTGGCACTCCTTTAAATATCTGGGAATTCCAATCTTTAAAAATAAGTTGAAGAGTTTGGATTGGAACCCTCTAATTGAAAAATTCAAAAAACAAATCCTTGCCTAGGGTGCTGTTTGGCTTAATTTGGTCGGGAAATTGATAATTATAAAAGTTGTAAAGAAAAGCTTTCTTCTCTAGCAATGCTCTATCCTAATGGCTCCCCCTATAATTTTAGCAAAAATTGAAAGTATGTTTAGATCTTTTTTTTGGTAGGGAGGGAAACAAGGTGAAGGGAAAAATTTCTCCCTCATCAGTTGGAGGAAAATTAAATTTCCACATCTAGAAGGAGGCCTCCAGATCAAAGATCTAAAGTTCCAAATTTTAGCTTTAGGAGCTAAATTGCTTTGGAACCTGGTTGACCAAAATCCCTCCTGGTGTAGTAAGGTAATTTGGAATAAATATTTAAAGGGACCGAGACTAAGGTGTCTATATTTTTCCAAGTTCAATCAGGGATCCCTCATATCCTCTCTCTATAAAAAAGTGCTACCAAGATTCAAGGAGGATCTGTTTTGGATTCCTAGAAATGGCAAATTGATCAAGCTTTGGAAATATCCAGTAATGGGGAAAACGTGCCCTCCCAATACTCCAGATTTTAGAAATTGGTTGGATGGAAAGGGTATCAAAACAACTTGGTATTTGTCTCAGTGGAACAGCGAGATCCCCCACAGGTGGAGTGGTTGGAACCTGCCAAACTGCCCTAAGGAGCTTGACAATGAAAAAAATCAATTTTTGGATTATCTCGTTGGTATAGTGTCGGTAGCTCATGGAGTTCGTGATCAGCATGGTTCAAGCAGTCAAGGGGTATATACTACATCAATGAGACATAGGGTATTCTCAACAATCCCAAGCGCTATCAACAATGCATGAAGATGGAAATTGATGTGGGAATCACCAACGCTACCCAAAATTGACATGTTCCGCTGAACATTGCTGTATGGGCGGATCCTCACGGGTGAGAATTTGGAGAAATGTGGGATTGAAGGCCCATTCAGATGCCCTTTGTGCAAGGTAAACTCAGAAACCATTCTACATCTCCTTTTTGTTTTCCCCTATGCCAAAGATGTGTGGGACCAGCTCATGATTACATGGTTTGGCAAGGTGGAGGTGCCTGGGAATCCTCAACAGTGGATTATAAATTGGGAGAAGGCATATAAAGGTGATATGTCCAAAAAAAAGGGAATGAAATATTGTTGGATGAAGTTTTCGAAGTTGGTCTATTGGCACCTGTGGATAGAACGAAACCAAAGAATCTTCCAGAACATAGATAAGCCGCCAAGGAAAACTGTTATCAAGACCCAAGCTCTCATGGGAGAGGCTTTAAAGATTAACCAGATCTTAAGGAATAAATCCAAGCTCACAATTAATGAGATCATGTGGTTGCATTCCTTTAGTTTTATTGCCCTCAATTTTGGGCCACTCTCGAAGAAGTTGGAGACTTGGGAAATCAAATTTGATAATTCTCAGTTTGGGAATTGAATGAAGGAGAGGAATATGTTCAAGTTATTCTTCGATGGTGCCTCAAAAGGGAATCCAGGGAAGGCAGAGGGGTCATTATTTGTCCCGAGGGAAATATTGAAGTGGAATATTTTTGGAATATTGGAATGGACTCCAACAACATGGCTGATGTCTATGGGTTGTGGCAAGGAATTAAGCAACTTAAAGAAAAAGGAGTGGAGCAAGCTATTGTTTTTGGAGATTCCAGGATAATTATTCAGGCACTAAATGGTGCTAGTCAGAGTTGAAATATGAGATTGGATAGAATGATAAGAAGAGTTAAATCTCTCACTAAGTCCTTTCAGAAATTAGAGTTCTTTCATATTCTCCGTGATCTAAATGACTTGGTAGATAAGGCAGCTAATAAGGCAATGGGGTTAAGTAAGAATGAGTTGTTGGTAAATCTTTTATTGTCTTCTGTTATTCCACGTTAGGATTAAATCTGAGTTTGTGGGGTAAGTCCGGACTTGTTTGTAGGAGGAGCAGAAATGTTAAGAGTCTGGTTTCGTCAAAAACCATATTGATGTATCTTGCTACTTATTCTAATTTCTGATTTATAATATATACCCTTTTTTATCAAAAACAAAAAATTGATTAACAGAATCAAATCCCTTTCTAAGTCGTTTAGGTAGATATAGTTTTTTCATATCCTTCGCGAGCTAAATGTTATGGCAGATCATGCTGCAAATAAATCTATGGGTGTTGGTAGTAATGAACTGTATGCAAATCAGCTATTAAGTCTTGATTCCCCCCCTTAGCATGAATCTGCTTTAAATGATGTGGTTTCCCATCATGAAGGAAGTAGTTTAATATTTGGTTGTTCAAACCAATTTGTAATTTCAGCAATTTCATTGCTGAGCTCCAATTTATAACATACTCATTTTTGTCAAAAAAAAATTATTCTATAATTATTTTTATAGTTAATAATGACATATTTTAACATTCGGGAAGTTAGGGGCTCTTCCAAATTAAATGCCCTTAAATGCCTTTTTGATCTTATCAAGCTTGATGTTGTCTTGATCCCATTTTCAATGTGTAGTGGATCAAAATCTTGTGAAACCTTCTTATAAATCTTTCCTCATTGGTAAGTCAGTTCTATTGATGCTTCTATACATTCTGGGGGTTTGGAAGCCACTTGGAATCCTTCAGTAGTTGATTTCAAGGCCTTTAATATGTGTGCAGGAATTTTGCTGTAAGGTAGTGTTAGAGGTTTGGAAAAGATAATCAAGGTTATAAATTGTTATGGCCCTTATGTTGATCACCAAATGTTTTGGGATAGGATTGCAGTTAGTGTTCTTCTACAGGATTCAACCCTGATTCTAGGAGGGCATCTTAATCAAACTATGTATGCTTGTGAATTGTGGGGAAATTGGCATAGGCTTCATCCTATGTTTGAGTATTTTCATCATTTATTTCTAGAGGAGAAATTGATTGATACCTTCAAATTTATCCCATACAATGGTCTTCTACATGATTCATCCCTGATTATAGGAGGGGATTGTAATCTGACTATGTCTACTTGTGAAGTTTGGGAAATTGGCCTAGGTTGGACCCTATGTTTGATTACTTTCATCATCTATTTATAGAGGAAAAATTGATTGATATCCTACCTTCAATTGTATTCCGTAATTGGTTAAGTAGAAGGGTGGGAGAGGTAGGTGTGGAAAAAAGGTTTGATAGATTTCTAATGGTTGAAAGTCTCTTAGAATCGATGGGCAGATACAAATTTTGGCATGTTAGCTGAGACATTTCTAATCATCTTCTCCTCTGTCTTCAATTTGAGATTGAATTGTCTAGACACAATTTTCAATTTAAGTTAATCATTCCTGAATCTAAGATAAACGTTTTCTTAGATCGTGTTAATATAATTGCTTACCATCCAATCATCATCTCACAATACACAAAGACTAAAATAAATGTTTGCCAAGTTGCTCCGGAATCCACCTGAAGTTTGTAATCTTGATTAAGGGAAATCATTTCTCCTCATTTTCTATTGTGTTTTATTTTCTTGTTGTTTTTTTTTTCCAAGAAAAAAAAGCGTAATTTTATTTCAAGCCGAGGCGATATAAAATCACATTCTGTAGGTGCATAAGCACGACCGAGACAAGACCATAGGTCTGCAGAAAGAATAAAAAATACAAAAAATTACACAAGATGTCTAGGAATTAGGGAATTTGTAATATTCCTCTAATTTCCCTTTCTTCCCTCTCTTCTTAGATTTCACTTCTGTCCATCCCCCCTTCTGAGGTACAACTACAATCAGTTCTTTACTCGCCTGCTCCACTTCTGGCTGAGCAGACGTTTTATCTTTATCTGAATCTGAGTTTTCTGATTCGTGTGCCCGCTTGGACCCGGTTAAGGAAGAAGCCATTTGTTGTATATTTTTCGTGATTGTTTCCTTATCGGCATTTTTTGATTCTGAGTGACATGCCTCCACTGTTTCAGCAATAGGCACTGTTTCTTCATTGACCTCATCCTTTTGATGTCCTTCTGGTTCGCTCTCCTCACCCTCTGAATCCTCATCAGTAGAGGGAGCATATTCTGCCTGCCATGTTTTCCGTTTTGGATGCAACCCCTGTTTCTTTTTGGGAAATCTTTTTGAAAGAGGGCACGAATCTTGTAAGTGTCCTGTCAGATGGAAAAATCTGCATCGAAAAGCAGTATTTTCATAGTCCAGTGCCTGGATCCATTTGTGCTTTTCATATATCAGCTGGACTCTATCAGGGAGACCTTTGCTAAGGTCAATCTCCACACAGATTCTGGCATAGGTAAATAACCCTTGCTCATTTAGATCAGAATCACTTTTAATGAACTTCCCAAGCAGATTGCCGATTTCTTCCAGTACTAGGTGATGCCAGAAAGGAAGGGGCAGGTTTGGCAGGCGCACCCATACCGGCATTTTGGTTACCACCATAGTGTTGGCATCAAACTCCGGGAACCAGGGAGTTAAGAAAAGACCTGCTCTCCCCCAAAACCAAGGACCCTGCTCAATGATCTTCTGATATTCTTCCGTTGATTCAAACTGTACAACAAAAAAGCCTTTGGCACATAAAAGAATTTGACAGTTTGTTGTCCAGTTTG
>LPNX010457266.1:684334-715483 GCA_001517045.1 Pseudotsuga menziesii | reverse complement strand
TTTCACAAAAATCTGAAAGTTTCCTACCTCTTGCGCGCTGCCGGTAAGGCGATTGAGCTTCAGCGTCCGCTCCAAACTTCCATGGAATCCGATTTCTTCAAGGGCTTGTGAGGACTGGACCCTGACGGATGCGATCAGCTGCTTGGTGAGCTCCGAGGACTTCTCCTGCACGATTTCGAGGCTTAGTTCGGCATCTTGAAGGGTACCAACGGGAATGGTAAGTTTCTCGTCCCGGTCGGGGTTAGTGTCACCCCCTGGATCAAACCTTCTTGACACTGTGTGCTCCGTGTCGTCCCTCACAACGGCATAGGGACAGAGCCCGCCATATCGCCAGTTCACATTCTTCAGATCGTAGGCGGAGAGGATCGAGAGCTCCTGGACTGGTAGACCGCCTCCACTGCCTGGCCAAAGGCGATGGCACTCCTTCTCTACCTGTAGCGCCGTCCCTGTGGAGTCCCAGCGGCCATGTTCCCCGGCGACAGCTAGGGCACGGATTAGGTTTTTTGCAGAGCTCATCTTTCTTTTTTCTTTATTTTCTTGTTGTTGTAGTTGGGTCATGGGTTTATTTTTGTTTAGAAGCAGTAAAATCTCCCTTCTCCAAATCCCTGAAGGATATAAATGGTAAAAATCCAAGACAAAGAATTCTCAGATCTTCTTAATATAATTGCTCATCTTCCAATCAACATCTCACAATACACACAGACTAAAATAAATCTTTGCCAAGCTGCTCTAGATTCCATCTTTAGTTTGTAATTTTGATTAAGGGCAATCGTTTCTCCTCCTTTTTTGTTGTGTTTTATTTTCATTATTATTGTAGTTGGGTTATGGGATTTATTTTTGTTTGGAAGTGGTAAAATCTCCCTTCCCCAAAGCCCCGAAGGATATCAATGGTAATTCCCTATCTTTCTTTGTCTTTCACACGCATGGGTGCTTTACTATGCAAAACAATTGTTAAATTCTCACATGCATGGTTTTTGTGATGTTGTGATTTCATGGTAAGTTTTATGTCTCCCTGGTTGTAAAAAATGCCTGTGTGTCCTTGTGAATAATCTCACATGGTTAACAACTAAGAGACAATGGTGATTTGTGAGGCATTAACCTCACCAAAAGCATTGTTAATTCATAAGTGGTCTTTTGAATGCAACTTGCAAGTCCGTAGGTTGATGTGATAGCATCTTGCCCCACTCAAGTGCTAACATCGGAAGCAATATCAATGCCATACCTTGTGTGCCCTATCTAGATTGCCATTAATATCTATGTGATGTATTAAAAGCTATATTTAAATGGCATATTGCTATGGATGGCTTTGCTTCCACATTAATAATATTAATAATATTTTCAATGTATTTATATCTAGGGCATTTTCACAAAAAAGGGGCTATGTGTGGACACTATAAGCTAGAGTTAAGTAGGCTTAAAACCAAAGGAAGCAGTTAGGATTAACCTAGACCACCTATGAAAAATATATTGCCATGTTTCTTTTTAAATTAAACGCCTAAAAAAATCCACTTGGCCATCCAACTTAAAACTCAATATCCTTATAAAACATTCCCATTGAAGCACAAAAAGAAATGACAACAAACTTCAAGAAGCTCATTGTTATCGTCATCGAGATAAAATTCATATTGGGAAAATGATCATCTATTTCACTCTCGAAGGCCCCCCTCACATCATCCATTGAGTTTAGGTTGGGTAAAACAACATCCTAGCCATCATTCACAGGTTGTTTGTCATTCTCATAAACGAATAGCACAAGAGTAGAATATCATTTAATGTGCATGTATAAGGGTTGTCTCACTTCTTGTGGAAACACTGTATACGCTCCCTCATGGATTGCCAAGCTTTATGCCTAGACCTTCCCTCACTTTATTTATAGTGCTACCCCAAACAATTTTTTTTGACATTTAAATGTTGATAGCAGTACATCTATTATTAACACTTCTATTAATTATCCAAAATTATTATAGATACAATCTCGTTAATTACATTTTATTATTCAAACTTTGCATCCACAACCATGAATTTACTATCATTTAGCTAGATATTAATTCACCAATTTAGAAAGACCCCAAACCGATATAAAGAATAATGTTTAATTAACTTTTTAGTTAACAATATCTATCATTATCAAGTGGTGTTCCTACCGATCCTAAAAAAGGAATTGAGTGTTTTCAAGGACTTTCCAATTCAAGGTAAGTTCTTTTATGCAAGTAAATCTTACCGGGCTCAATGGACATACTCTTGATTTGCTCATTGTTACTGTACATGTCGATAGGTAGTGTACAATAGTAATGGATATCTAGTCAACCCATATTAGTTCATACGTCGACCAACAAATTTATCACGATTCTACTAAGTTTTAGATTAGGAATTATTTATTCATTTTTTTTCAAAATATAGACGTTTTATGTCTCATGCAATTCGTTGAAAAGTTTAGGGTGTTATTGTCGGACCAACGACGACCTTCTTGGTTTTAGAAGAAAATTATTAATTATCTGAAATGTAACGCCACCTCTACCTCATCCCTATCATGACCATGGTTTCCACAGCCTGCACCAACCCCACCTTTACCTCATCATTGTCACGACCATGGTTTCCACCCCAGACCACCGCTCGCCTGCTTTCCTTCTCACCTACAAATTCATCCAATTCATCTTTGTCGCCTGCAAGAGAAAATGGTTTATCTCTTCTCTACATTATGCAAGATTTCCAATGCTATGTAGGAGATCCAGGCGATTCAATCAAACGGATTAAGCAGGAGATTCGTGCGATTCAACGAAATAATGTGTTTTTATTCATGAAAATTCCAGGAAGGAAGGAAGTAAGGTGTTTTTGTACCTTCATATGCTTTGGCTCTATAGCAAAAGCCAACGCAGCTTCCATAGAAGGTTGACCTTCTCAAATCACACACTTTCAGACCACATTGCATCCTTTTGCACTGTTGCAGACCTCCTCTACACTCGAAGAAACGAAATGCCCGAAGACGAGAAAGCTGTCGCATGGGACGCAAATTTTGAGAGCTATCATGAAAAATAATTCAAACCCTACAAGGTCGGAGGCAGTTTTGGTACCAACAGTTTCAAAATTTTCTCAAACAGAGACAACATGGTGCAGGACGATTTCAAGAGATATGGGAGAGATGGCAACGCACGATCTCAAGTCTTTGCAAATTTGCATATCATGTAGGATTCTGACTTATGCTACATCAGAGGATAGAATAACATGGTAGAAGCAGGAAACAACAAGTGACACACAGAATGCTATATTTCAAGCATATTCTTCTGCAAAATGCTCTCAAGATATAGAGTCCAATTTCCCTGGTATAAGATATTATACATTCAAGTTTTTGCCAGTTTACATTCATATAATTTCCATATCGTTGAACCAATATACAATAATTGTATAGAGTAGTTGTGCAAGTGGCATACCTTCTCTTGGATCCGTATTTCTTTCATTGTTCTTCAACCTTTAAAATTTTCTTCTTTCATGGCTTTTGACTGGACTGCTAAATCAATCCAGAACACGTCCTCTGTTCTCGCCTTTTCTGAAATCTATGACATGCGCGTTAGCCAAGTTACCAGGACTAGTTAAATGCTTAGTTATCCAAATTATTGCTATATGAAAGACACAAAGTATGTTATTTGATAGCTAGAAGGAGCTTTCAGGATAAAGACAATAAATTTGATTTCACTACAACAGGTTGGTTTACCCCTAACTTCCGACTTCTGATTAATATCTGTAATCCCTGTTTCTTTAAAATAAAAACTGTGTAGTCTTTTTAATTGCCCAAAAGTTCAAAGTAAACAAATAATATGTATTATGTGACTTGAATTACACATTAAATCATTTGAATTTTAAGCTTGCATAATTCCAAGTAAATTTAACCCTACAAAATAAGTAAAATAAGTATCTCCTGTAAAATAACTATAACCTCCCACTGCCTCGAATTACAGAATCGATCGCATGTTCTTTTGCTTCTTCTCCTTTGAGCGAGGATTGGTTCAGAGGGGTTATTCAATCCCAAGTTGATTATTCAATTCGTCCATATTTATTAGTTTTTTTAAGGCATTTGGAAGCCAAAATCAGGATATGTCTAATTCGTCTCTGAAGATTGAATTGGGTCATCGTTTCACTGAACAATATGGGCGTGTTTTGCCATCAATCAATACCAAGGAAGTTTCCAGTCTTTGTTACACTTCCTCTAAATAGTGTAACATCTAAGCATATTGTTAATAGAAGGAAGGCCATAGAACAGTGCACTACGAGCCACCCAATTCTCTTGCCTTCATATTTATATGCAGACAAAGGACCAACATGTATGTTATATATCACCATCAACTCTATTTTTCAAAATTATAATACATATTTGTCATTGATATTATTCTTTATACATGATATCAATGAGATTTTTCGTAGACTGCATTTAAAACAAGATTATTATGCTCGTGATATAGACCAAGTTTATTATTTTGCGAGCATTCATCAAGAAAATGTAGCAGAGAATGATGCTACTTGCTTATTTCCTTTTTTCTGCCAAGTGTGTTTTTGATTATACCCTACCATCTACTTGTCATTTCAGTTATAGTGTCCAATTCCTGCTAAGCCTGCGGTCTGTGTGTCTCGATCATTCTTTTTTTTTATAACAAAAATAGATAGTCTTTTTATACATGACAAGAAAGACCAATGTCAATATATCCAATTACAACTGGCAGAAGAACTGCTAAGATTCCATTCAAAGAATAAACAAAGACTATCAAAAGAACATTTCCAGATACTTAGGGAATTGGCTGAAATATAATGGCTTCTCCATTAAGACTTAGATGTCCTTGAGCCAGGAGAGAAGCTACATTTTGCCAGAGAATCTACTATTCCATTTAAATCTCTCAAAATGTGAAAAAATTCAGCCTGCTCGAAATCCTTTAGAGTGTTTCAGATTCTCTTCAGAATAACGTTCAATGCTGGGATATTAAAAAGACCATTAGAATTTAACATTTTTATAAAGAGTTCGGAATCCTCATAAACTTGAAGATTTTTAAAACCAACCTCCTTTGCCAACAAACAGGCTTTGAGTAAACTGTAACTCTCAGATTGATTGTTAGACATTTTGCCAAGTCCCCAACTGAAACTAGTAACGATCAACTGATCACGCGAGATTAGCAACCCCCAGCTCCAGATAACCTGGGATTTCCCTTTGACGCGCCATCAAAAAAAATACATGCACTTGGAGAAATTGACCACTGCTTTAAAAATTCACTCTAGCTGCAATGAATTCGCTAGACAGGAGGGAAAATTGGTTTAATGTTTTGAATTTTTTTGTGAACAGAGCTATTTCCCAGCCAGGCACAAGCTTCATCAGACAAATCAATTAGAGAAAAAAAATTACAAGCTAATTCATAAATAAACGATTTGGATTTTGCAGCTACGTTTCCTGGGGAAGACTTTTTATAATTACAAATCCAATCGTTGCGGGCGAGCCACAGAGACCACCAGGTTAATTTTGGAATTACCAGCCAAATATTTTTCCATTCCTTGCTGATGACCAAATTGCCAGAGCGCTCATGATAGCCAGGAAAACTTTCGTTCCATGAGGAGAAGAATGAAAAAATAGACCTATGAATTGGAGCTGTGATAGGAATACAATGGAGAACCATCTCCCAAAATTTTTGAGCAATAACGCAAGTGATGAAGATATGATCAATTGTTTCCTCTGCATTATTGCAGAAACAACATCTAAATGGCCCATTGAATCCTCGCCTTTGCAGATTCTCGCCAGTCAAAACTCGACTATGAAGAAGAATCCAAGTAAAAAAATTTGCCTTTGGGAGGCAAGGAAAGGACCACATGTTCTTCCAAATAGCTGAAGAAAAGCAACGACCTGAGGATTGAAGGACAAAAAAACCTAAGCCAACTGAATATTTTCCTATGCTTCCCCACCCCAAACATCTTTGTAAAAGCAGTTAACAGGAGCCATACTAGTTAGGTGAAGAATCAACAAATTCTATTGGGAAATAAGATGTACCGGAGTCTCAAGAAAAACCTATCCATCCCAATTCCCATCTCTATCCCAATTACAAATGTCTGCTAGTATGAGAAGCCCTTTATTATTTAACCAAATCTTAAATTCTGATAGAGAATTTTATAGAAGAGAGAGGAAGATTTCATAAAATCTTATCCTCCCAGAGAAAAATCCTTTTTCCACTTCCTGGAATTCTATAGAGCTTAGACTGAATGTTATCGAATCCTTTTCAGCAAAGATTCCAAACTGTTGTTCCTGTAGGTGTATTAGCTATCTTCATATTTCTCAGAGAACCTCCTTTTAAGTATTTCTTCCAAAAGATCATGCTAACTAGATGATGTTTCTCTAAAAACAGTTGCCATACTAACTTTCCTCCCAGAGCCAAATTAGCTAGCTCAGGATCTCGAATTTGAAGACCACCCTCTAGGATGGGTCTTTTAAGGGTTTCCCAATTAACTAAATGCATCTTCTTAAGATTTCCTTTGCCACCTTCCCAAATAAAATCACGAAGGAGTTTGGAGATTTGAGCGGAAAAGGACTTGGGGGAAAGAAGCAAGGAAAGCTAGAAGATAGGGAGGGATGAAAGTACAGACTTAATCAAAACTAGTTTACCCGCCTTAGTTAACCAATACCCACCCTAGGAGAAAATTTTAGCTTTGATTTTACTGATCACATCCAACCAAAGGGAAGGAGGGCTGGGTCCCAGAGTTAAGGGAAGCCCCAAATACTTGATTTTATCCCATTTATCAAAACCAGGGAAGCCCAAATAATGAACTATTCTTTGAAGAGACTGACAATCTATATTCCATCCATAAACAACACTCTTGTTTTTTATTGATCAGTGCACCAGAGATTGAACAATAATTTTTCAATATTACATTAAAAGCCCTGGCAATGATGAGAGATGCCCCTCCTAATAAGAGGCTATCATCTGCAAAAAGGGCATGGTTAATGGGAGCCACCCCTCTTGTAATCTTAATTCCAGGAAGAACTCCAACAACCATTTCAAAAGAAAGATTTCTACTTAGCACTTCCGCCATCAAAACATACAGAAAGGGGGACAATGGACACCCTTGCCGCAACCCTCTCGAGGCTTGAAAGAACTCATCCAACCTTCCATTAATTAGCGGCGAAAACCATGGCTTGTTTGTGCAAGCTTTTATCAAAGCAACGAACTTTGCACTAAATCCAAAAGAGCTTAAAACTTGATAAAGGAAGGAGAGGTTGACTCTCTCAAAAGCATTTTTCATATCAAGCTTTATTAGCATGCCTTTCTCCTTTCTATGGATGCTGGAATGAAGGGCCTCCTGAACTTGAATCACATTATCAATTAAATGTCTACCTTTAACGAACCCTCCCTGAAGAGGAGAAATTAGAGCTCCTAGCAAAGGTTTTAGTCTATTGGCTAATAATTTGGCCAAGATTTTATAAGATGCGTTACAGAGAGAAATTGGTCGAAATCTATCAAAAGGAACAAGATTAGCTTCCTTTGGAATCAAGGCTAGGAAGGTAGACTTGGTGTTTCCTCCAATTTTGGTTTTTTTGAGGAAATATGAGATGATCTTGAGGAGATCAAACTTGATAACATTCCAACATAATCTATAGAAATGGATAGAAAATCCATCCGGCCCTGGGGCCTTATCAGGCTCCATAGCCCAAATAACATCAACCACTTCTTCCTCAAAGAAAATTTTCACAAGACCTGCATTGTCTTCTTGACTAACTAATGAAGGGATATAAGAGAGAAATTCAGAATTTAACTCAGTGTCAATTTTACTATCTTCATGAAACAAAATCTGAAAATGTTCATTAGCAGCTGATTGCAATTGCAATTGACCTTTAATAATCTCCCTTGAAGGAGAACAAATATCTGAAATGTGGTCACGAGAAAGCCTGGACCTGTATTGCCGATGGAAAAAAGTAGAATTTTGATCCCCTACTAACAGCCAGAGACTACGAGATTTAATCCTCAAATGCACTTCCTCCTGGCGAAAGGAAAGAGAGGTTGAATATTGTGCAGCCTGCTCAATAGCCAAATGAGAATAAGAGATTACCTAATTTTCCATGCTGAGCTGAGTATCGGCTAGAGCCTGGTAGCCTCTTCCCTACTTTTCAAAGGAGTTTTGGTAGGCAATTTGATCCAATGTTTCAGAGCAGCCTTAGTGAGCTTCAATTTTTTCTCCCAAATGAAACTGGGTTAGCCGTCGATGAACTGATTCCAGACTTGAGAGATTAAGTCCCCAAAACTGTCCCTTTCAGCCCATAGAGGATTAAAATGAAAAGGTAAGGGGCCTATATTTTATTCTCTTTCTAGAAGAAGAGAAATAGGGTGATGGTCTAAAGTAATCTTAGGCAATATTGTTGAAGATAAAACACCAATGTCCAACAAAGAGATTTGAACTAAAAAACGGTCTAAGCGAGCAGAAATTCAAGACAAACCCAATCTGTTATTCATCCACGTAAAACAACCCTTTTTTGGTTTAAGATCTAGCAAATCGAATGCATGAATCAAGGAGTCGACCGTCTCTTGAAATGAGTCCTTACCAATGTTACCACCTCGCTTCTCCTTGGGTTCCAATACAATATTGAGGTCGCTAGCCACAACTATGTTTCTGAGAACATGATTTTCCAAGAAGAGTGACAAAGTTTACCAACAGCTTTTTTTCTCAACGTAGTTGACAGGCACATAAAGGTTGAAAAGAGAGATGGTAGTCTTACTCGAAAGATGTTGTAATTCAAATAAGATCCAATGTTGTTTTGAATGAGAGGATTGAAGGAGAAAGTTTTCATGTGACTAAAGAGTGGCAAGACCACCAGAAGTGCCCCGAGCACTTACAACAATCCTAGCCTTTTAATTCCATTTTGTCCTACTGATTGATAAAAGAGCTTCGTCTTCTATCTTAGTTTCTTGGAGCAGGAGGATGTCCGAGGGATTCATTTTGAGCAAATATTTTACTGCCTCAGCCTTCAGAGGGTTTCCCAAACCCCTGCAATTCTAAGAATTTATCTGTATTATTTACCCGAGGGTCAAGGAGTTGCTCCTCCCTTTTGGGGCCTATTACGCTTACTTTGACCAAAAGACAGTTCGATAGTAAACTAGCTACCCTACATCTTGATCCTCTCGGCTTCTTCCTCTCTAATTTCCTTTCTAGATTTCCTTCCAAACTTTTTAGTGAATTGTCCTCATCTTCCGAGGAGCCAGAAGACTCAACTTTCTTCTTAAGGGCGTCAGCATAAGAGGGGGAAATTGGAGGTCTAATGGGAGATAGATCCTGTGTACAAACCTCTTCTCTGGGTTTAACTGGATCATGCTCGATTCCTTCTTCAATATTGACCATAGAAAGCATAATTTCACCTTCTTCCAGAATGGGAGATATCTAATTGTCAGCTGAACTTAACACCTCAAAGGGATTTGAAGACCTTGATTCCTTAACATCCTTCGAGAGGAGAGAAGATTTCTTTACTTCAATAGTTCCACTACCAACCTTACCCTCTTTTTTATTTACCTGTTTAGAAGAACCCGATTTCTAAACTTGTTTCCATTGATTAGGCTTGTCTAAGACTGGATCTGATTCAGTTTTTTTTACAATTGCAAGCGAAATGTCCATATTCATGACAGAACAGACACTTAAAAGGGAGCTGTTCATAATCTAATTCATGAATATGAGACCAATTAGCTACATTAATCCTGATTGCCTCAGGCAACCCAATATCCAAATCAACCGTGACACATATCTTGGCACATGAATAGCGGCTCTTTCCTTTATGCCCGGTCAATGTAAATTCCAAGCATATTCCCTATAGCTTCCAAGGACTCGGAATTCCAGCAATGGAGGGGAAGATGGGGGGGTTTGACCCAAATTGGAACAATGGTAGGAACATCTTGGGTTGGATAAAAATCCAATGTCCATTTGTTCAGATATAGACCCTGAGGACCCATAAAATAAGGGCCATTTCGGAAGATTAGATCTTGATCATCTGCTGATTCAAAGACAAAAACAAAGTACCCTCTGCCAAATAGATGATTTTGTATTCCTTCTGAAACCAATGGTCTCCAATTTCGTTGGACCCATCCACCTATAGCCTTCGGGGATGGCCAATAAGTCCTCTTTTTGCTAAGTTCAAGGTAGTCCAATAGGGACGCTCTGCCGAAAGATCAACCAAAGGTGTATTTGCCTTCTTCATAAAGGATGGCCCCAAAGAAATTCCCTTTCTCTTCCCACAAGCAAAAATGAGACGTTTAAAAGCATCTATCTCAGGGGGGAGAGGAGGAGGGCCTCCTCCAGAGGCCATAACTTCACTTTAAGAGAAAAAAATATAATTCAAACCAGGTAAAATCAGAATCTGATCCGAAAATAAAACAAACCAGACTTCTTGGATACACGAAACGTAGGCTTTCACATTAAAACAGAGCAACTCCAAAGAACGAAGCTGAACCCGAGCATAGGACAAGATCTTGAGCACTCAACCAAAAAACGAAATCCTCCACCAAACTTAGATCGAGACACCAGGAAAAAAGAAGACCAACAATGAGCGAGGTCCTCCAACAAACCCAGGCTCTCCAAGATCAGTGAAACCTGCAAGAGAATGCGTTCTTGAATTACAACCACCGGTCTCCACAATCGAATGAACCAGGTAAATGTTCTTGATAGCAATCAACTCTCCTCCATGGAACAAGAGCAAAAGGATCAATCCAGCATAGGACAGAGCCAATCCACAAGAGCCACTAATAACTATCCTATCCTTCTATCAAAGCCAGAGATCGGCCAGAGACCCATGAGTCGAATTTCCACTAGCAGGCAACCCGTTTGAATCCAGAAGATGGATCTGGAATGGGTCCAGAGACCTCCAGCAGCTGAACTAGGCCAAGGGAAATTCAAAAATTATCTTGGAGTGAAAAAAAATCGACAAAGGAGATTTCAAAGGAGTAACCACATTACGACTATGGTGGATCTTATGTCTCGGTCATTCTTAACCTGGCCATTGTTTTTGCATTAAGTGTGGCTTTCTATAGTTACAGTTTGCTGAGACCAACTTTCCTCCTTCTATGCCTGCATGAGTTGGCATTTTTTTTTGTCACGTCATGTGTTTACCTTTGCAGATTGCCATTGTGCATGCAAAATATCACTTCCAAGGGCAAATAATGGACAAAAGTATGCCAGTGTACCTGTCAAACATACATTTTGCTACGTGTTCGATGAGGTCCAAAAGGCCGACACCACACATTTGTTTAATATTTTTTATGCCCCTCCATCCTTGTATTTCGTTTAAGTAGCTTTTTATTTTATTTGAACTTGATTGATGATGATGGGATGCTCACTGATTGCTAGGAGAACACGCCTGGCTGGTCCGAGAAACAACGACATGGGTTGGTTTAAGAATAACAAATCACATAAATAAACTTACCTTAATTCGTTGTGATCTGAACAACAATAATGCAATGGCATGATGTTTATCTCATTATCTTGCCTAAATATTACCTATCAATATGTTTTAAAATCTGTGGGAAAAAATTTGCTTTAAAAATTTGAACGTAATATCCTTGCCTAAATCTTACGTATCAGTATGTTTTAGAAGCGTCGGAAACATTAGGTAACTATTTGAAGACATTACGCGCTCATGGCCAAATGGATAAGGCATATGACTTCTAATCAGGCGATTATGGGTTTAAATCCCACCAGGCATGGCTTTTGACCTCCTAACAACTTTATGCATCTAAGTTTTCTTGTAACTGAGTAAAATATCTTAAGTTTCATGATTATTTGTGGTTTAATTTAGCGACGTCGTAAATGGGGAACATAGATAATTCCTCAAAATAAAAATACCCATCATCTAAGCAACGGAGCTATCGACCCCTTCGGGAGGGATAGAACCACATGGACTCCGAAATGAAAGGAACATGGTTTTGCTTATGGGTGACTATAGTTTATAGGCCTTCCCTGCATGCTTCTTTGTATCTAGATCAACAAGATTGACTGATTTGAGGTACCACGCGAACAACAATTGGATATCTATATGGATTTGCATTCAAATCTATAACTGGTGGAATTACTTGCTATGGATCTGCGTCTGACACTTCGCCTACCCGAGACTTATGCTACCTTTAACTGTCTTTCACAAAAATATCTTTTAATTGTCAATACAAAATAGGTGAAATAAACAAAGTTACAATTCAACCTGTAAACAATTCAAGCTACCAATTCAACGTGTCAACAATTCAAACTACTATTTCGACATATATCCACTACCACACAACACTTATTATAAAGACTACTGATTTCTTTCTTATTACAACATCCACTTCATTTCGTATTATAACATCCACTTCATTTCAATAGTTTTGATGGTTATTGCAAATGATTCTACTCTTATCCATGTAAGGGGTTCTTCTCACCTATACATAGAAGTGATATTTGATAACTATACCTATGCAAATGTTTTTTTTCCACACCGGAGCAAATGTTGCTTAGACCTTCATGCAAACTACGACTATATATATACTGGCAATTGCCCCAAGGAAGGTGCAATAATACGCCGTAAAGGTAATTGTTAGTGGGTAAGTGAGAACAGGTAGTCCAGTATCTATCATTGCCTAACCAGCATTACCTATTAATAAGAAAAACAACATCATTGGCAAACACATAAGAATTCCACCGATTGACCAAGTTACAAGATAAAATTGAGGAAGTTGCAGCAATTTCAAATGTGAAGCATTCCAAGTTCTATTTGTGCACATTTAGATATTGACTTTTCAAAGAGTCTAGCAAACCTATTTTTGATTATAATTTTGAGGTGCAAAAGCACAGCTTTGGCCATGTCACCATCATAGGTGTATATGAATACATCACTTTGCAAACCCACCAATCTATTTTGAAACTGTTTGATAGTTTAGAAATAGGCCTGTCTGATGAGGAGTCAATGGATAACCTGGTTTCCTACGTCTTTGTTCCCCGTCTATATGTTTTTCCTTCCAATGGGAATACCTATGGTACTTCAAAAGGAAATCTTTTCTATTGTAGTTCTATCCCTCTACACATATATTCAACAAGAAGTGACTACAGTACTTGAGAAATCAAATCTGCAATTATTATATCTATTACTACAGTGCAAAACTAGATGTACGTTATCACATTTACTTAATGAAAATTGGCGAGAGGAAGAGACAATTGGTCCCATGTCACTTTCAGAGAAATCATAAGGTAAACCATCATATCCACCAATTCTTCAATAAATGATGCACTAGTATACAAACATTTGAAATCTAAACAAAACTTATACCTTTCATTGTGTCTTTCAAAATGAAAGGAAAAGGTTATTATAAATAAAACTTACAATGGTTCATGCTCCCTCAGGCTAATGCCCCTTTTTTTTTACATTAGAAAGTAATCGTAATCTACCATATATTCTATGTGACCAATAATGGAATCATGCTATCATCAGTTCAGTTCACCTTGTGACATGAGTTGGTGGAGGTGAAGACAAGCTTCCACTTTCACCGTATGAAGCTGAAGTGACAACTTTGTTCACATTTGTATCAAACATCTTGGTGCCAAATACTTTTCTTCATGTCAAAAATTCTTCAAGATATATAAAGGGAGAGAAAAACTGTGCAATAAGCAGTACATGATTATATGGTCCTGGCATCTGGTTTGGAGAGACCCCATAAAGGACCATACAATATTTGGATAGAGAAGCCAATAGCTATCAGTGTCTGGTGTGGATATCTATTTGTGATAGATGCAACATATCTGTAATAAGTAGTTCATGACTGAGTCGAAGATTTCGTGAGCTTTTGCGAGATAGCCAGCGTAACATTTTCTACATATTGTTAACAATAAAGCAACATCAGTACTATTTTTGTAATGAATAATGACCAAGTCATTATTATAGTAGGAGTTGCATAGATTTATCCCACATTATTGGATGAAAATCAGTATTTTCATAGCAGAATAAAAACATTTTATTTATGTAAAATGCCACTAAGTGAAAAAAAAATCAAGGTAAAACAATAAAACATAAGAACTGGATGAACTAATATGTTATTTTTAATATAGATTTAATTGCAAAGCCCGACACAAGCCAAGGGAGGTCTACAAGTGCAAGCGCTAAGAATATGATTATTATATAATGATTGGATCATATGAGGGTTGGTTTGAAGGTCATTGGGGCTTTCAAGGAAAATTTTAAAGAATGATAATGTAAGAAATATAGAATTCCCAATGCGCCTTCTTTTAATGATAATCAGCCTCTTCTTGGTTATATTGATGGTGTCTCTCAAGAGAGGGGAAAAAAGTGTGGAGTAGGATTTATGTTGAAACTAAAGGACACCCATGTGTTTAAATTAAAGATGAATTGTGAAGGGGTACTAACACTCGAGGTGAATTGCTTGCTCTATGGGCGATTTTGTTCTTTGCTTGTACTAAGCAAATCTTTTTTTTGTAAATTGTTGGGACTCTAAAAATTTTATTGACTAGTCTATGCAAAAGGATCAGTTATAGGTGGGTTTGTTGGATGGATGGAAAATCAAGATGAGAAATCTTCATTTAGCATTTGCACGCTTGCAATTTCAACATGTGTATGGTGAATTCAATGAGGAAGTAGATTTCCTTTCAAAGCAAGCATTCTCGAGGTTGGAATGGAAGGTTTTATTTTATTTGTGGAACTAGTTGAATCAAGGGAGATTTCTTAAGGATACATTCCAATATTTTAAATTGTTGTATTTAGAATTATGATGAAAAGTTTGAGACTTACCGTCCTTTTTGAAACTAAGGATGGTATTTGGAACTTGTAATAATTTTCTTTTTATATATTTTGGTGAGTCATTTTGATATAGCTGATAAGGTCTCTAAGGTTATAGTTATGACAATATGGGTTTCTTTAGATCATGGAGAGAGATTTTTGAGATATTTTTATGAAAAGCATATAGATTGGAAGTCTAAAAATATCCAGATTTTCATTTTTAAGGTTTGGATGATATGTTTAATGGAGTGTAAATAATTTTTAATATTTTTTTCAATAATGAATATAATTATAACAATTTTTTTTAGGTTCAAAAATGACAAATTGATTGAAGTGCAAACTTTTCCTCTATAATTTTTTTTACAATTCTTGTAAAAAATGTAATCTTTATAAACCTTTATATTTTTGAAAAGATATAGAAGTATACGAAATTATTTATCACATCTTATTGTCCTTTAAATTTGTTTGAGATTGTCCAGAAAATGAAAAAATAATAACATCAAACCAATTATAAATTGATTTTCACTTAAACAATTTTTTTAAGTGCACAAGCAAACTATTTAATAAAATCTACACAAGCAAAGCAAACTTTGTTTGAAATAATAACATCAAACCAATTATAAATTGATTTTCACTTCAAACAATTTTTTTAAAGTGCACAAGCAAATTATTTAATAAAAACTACACATGCAAAGCAAACTCCATCACTATGCAGGTTTTAAAATTCACATCTGATTACAAAATAACAAAATCTACAGATGCAAAGCAAACTCCATGACTATGTAGCTTTTAAAAATTCACATCTGATTACAAAATAACATGACAATTTAGCAGAAGCAAACTATTTAAAAGAATCTACAGGTGGAAGCAAACTCCACCACTATACATTCCTGAAAGTCATCTTGAATTCCCATAGTAGAGACAAAGCATAGACTATGAAGTACTCAATCTATTTATTGACACTACTAAGTAACCACCACTTAACAAAGTTCAGTTACATAACTATCTATCCAACAATAACCAGGCATTCTACAACACCAAATTGAAGACCCTTCAGCATATCATGTTTAATGAGCACCTTTCCCACCATCAGGTTTTAGCCTTGTAACAAACATCTCCATCACATATTACTCTTGCAGGCTTGTCGTTCTCATCCAACGTAATATCTGTGTCATGTCCCTTATCCTGTCGATCCTTCAAAGCACAAGTCACATGAATATCATAGTCACAATATTTGCAAATATAGGACCATGCAGTTCCATCTTCGTTGCATCCATCACAGACATATACATGCCTCTGTGTCAATACAAGCGGGTGTTCATGCTGACTGTACCTCATCTCCTTGGGTGATTTCTCAACCATCACTTCAATTTCCTTCTCCAGCCTTTCAAGATGAGCATCAGTGAAGGGATAATCCTTGGCTCCATGGGTGGACACTGTACTTCTGCCATTATCTGTCATAGTTTTTCCATATGGACCAACCACAATCAAGGATGGGATGCCTCTTATATGGAAAAGTCCTGAGAGATCCTTCTTAGTTTTATCTCCAAATGGAAGAGCCAGCCATGGCATGTTGTTGTAGTATTCTTCAAAAGCCTCTTGATCTCAACCAGTAGATATGAGAACAATCTCAAACGCTTCTCCCCTTTCTTTGAGTTCGTTGTATACCTTTACAAGGTTTGGAGTGAAACCTCGGCAAGGGGGGCACCAATGAGCAGAGAAATACAAAGCAAGTGTCTTGCCCACAAGTTCAGATACCTAGACCTATTACAAGAATCAAAACATATAAATAATTATTTCATGTCTGGCTGTGGTTTAGTGGTTGAAAGGCAGAACTCAGAAACAAAAAAACTCAAATTCAAAGTATTGGCAGACTAACTGTTTCACGCTGCTCCTTAGTTCACTACTAACTTATGTATATGTACAATGTAGTTCCCTAAAATCATAACATACTTTCAACTAGATTCAAACAGTTATTTTGAAAACTGTACAACCCAAATTTTGTATATAAAGATTTGTTTTATTTAATTTTGAATATGATAATCCACCAATCATATTATAAGTAACCCATTTTTTATTTGGAAAATAGGGAAATAGTAGGCACATTGACTTGAGATATGATAATCAATCAGTCATATTGCAGATACTATGTGCATTAGAGTCATGTTTCTGTATTCAGATTGATTAGACCAGAACAAATATTATTAAGTAAAGTCTTCTTTTTTAAACAGAGAAACACTAACCATATGAGTTTGGATAGCAAACTATCAAAACACAAAATACCAATTGGCTTAAATGCTGAGATTAGACTACCAAAATTCACCCATGACTTGCCCCTTGCCCTGTCTGCTTGTAAGAGCTATCGCGACTCACAAAAATAAAGTAACATTGGGAGCCCAATGAGATTTCGAAATGGGTAATCATAGAAAAAATCACTCTGACTGACCATTTGTATATATAAACCCTCAAATGTTATGTAGGAGTATAACTTATTTTATGGTTTTATGGTGTGATTAATGAATCATGGCATAAGAACATTGAAGATAGTAAGCAGATCTCAGTAACTCACCTGGGCACCTCCATGCTTGAGCACAAAGTTGCGCTCATCAGAAACCAAGAGTGGCTCCAGGGTTTGTGCTTCTTGTCTGGATTTATCTTCAGCTTCAAGCTCATCCAGCTGCTCTTTTGTAAATGGGCAAGCTCAGATTCCATATTCTTGTATAAGGCCCACTACATCAGTTTGTAATGTTTTCCCATCTGGACCTAAAATAATCAAAGTTGGGATACCCTCAACTTTGAAGTAGCGAGACAACTTCTTTTCAGTGTGATCTGCAAATGGTAAAGCCATCCATGGCATGCTGGCATAATACTTTTTAAAATATTTCTCCTCTTTGTAACCCAAGAGAAACACAATCTCAAAGGCCTCCCTTTTTTTCAGAAGCTCATTGTAAATCTCCATAAGCTGTGGAGTGAAATTTCTATAGGGACCACACCAGTGGGTTGAGAAATATAGACCCACTACCTTCCCCATAAGCTCCGCTACTGGAACTTATTGGCAAAACACAAATTGGCAATGAGACCATCATAGAATAAAATTTCGGCACCTATTATTGCTAAACCCTTACAAAATCCAATAATTGCAGGAAACTAAATCGCCCAATTCAATACATGCTTTCTTTCTTACATTCTCATAAAAAGAAACGATATCCAGATTTCGAGGCAAAGTAAAACACAAGCATAAATGGCAAGAACTCACCTTTCTTCCTCCATTTCCAAGGACAAAATCTCATTCATTGGATAGCAGAAGAGACTCTACAGTCTGTGCAGCCCTTGGGGCCTCCTCTCTAGGCCTCAGCTCATCAATTATCTTTGCAGTGAATGGATATCCTTCAGCACCATATTCTTCAATGATCTCCACACCTTCAGTGGTTATAGATTTTCCCTCCTTGTCTAAAAATACCAAGCATGGAATGCCATCGACGTGAAAGGCTTGATTAAGTTTCTTCCTTGTATTTTCATCTAAGAATGGCAAGGAAAGTCATGGCATTGTATGGTGGTATTCCTCTTGATTTTTCCCTGTTTGTCCAGGATATGTGGCACTACATTATTTTTACCCTTGGCTCATTCCTGCTGAAGTTGAATTGTGGTGGCCAAAATTTAAGATTCAGAGGACTTACTCTGTGGGGAAGTAGGAAGAGAACTCTGTTTAGGTGCAGGAGAGGGCTTTGGCTTTGTCTTTGGAATTGTAGTTGGAGTAGAAGATCCTGAATCTGATCACTGTCACTGCTAGAAGAACAATCATTAAAATCATCACCATCAATATCACTGAAACAAACTAGAACTAAATTAATTTCATCCTATAAAACAATAAAACCTTGGAGAAGCTGGTTATCTGCAGCATGTCCACCTTGAAGTCTATCTAAAATTCCAACTATTGGGCCATTGTTGTAGGTTGTAGGTTCTGTTTGCTGATAGTTGTCTCTTGGATCTCCAAAGTTATCATTGTAATCAACCTACAAGAACGTGGTTTTAGCCAAAGGACTGAATAGGAATTAAGGATTTTTAGATGTTGGACTCATTAATGTATGTTCATGATAAGGAGGTTTTTAGCCCATCATGGGACTTACAATTATTATACCTACGACTTAGCTAATGCGAACAGCTGAGATGGATCTACTTCTCCACTGGGGCATTGCAGTTGCTTTCCAGCAGAAGACAAATAATCATAGTAGACTGTCATGCATCTTGTAAATGCAAGCATATCTTGCTCATATCTAAACACAGCAAGAAAATCATGGATAACATTAATCAATCCCTGGTTCTAGAGCAATAACCAAAGTACCTGATATTCACATTCTTTGACACCTCCAATTTTAAACATGAGATACCTCATACCTGAGATGGAGGGCAATGAAGGGTTCCCTTCTCTGAATTCTGGTGACAAGAGTTCGTGCAAGTTTCTCAATGGGGTCAGCAAAGTTTATAGCTTGATAATTGGCATGAAAATGGATCTTCTGAATTGAATTAGGAAGGTCATTATTTGCAAGACCAGAATCAGCATGAGTGAAGTATAGCACATTGTGTTTTTTTAGGAAAGGAAGCATCTCATGCTTGTAGAAAGATACATGTACATCAAACAGTGTACAATGGTATGTTTAGCCAAAATACAACAGCAATTTGAACAAAGATTCTCCAACATCCTGTGACCTTCACAACCCAACAACGGGATCAATTTGAATGGGCCCTCTTCAGAAGGGATAATCGTAGAGAAAATACAGCCTCTCTTATTGCAATAGAGATGAAGAATCATCAAGATATACTCCAATGTTCTACCATAAGTGTGATCTCTTTACAAAACCTTTGAAACCCAGCTCAATATGCACCAAATAACAAAAGCTATGAAATGAACTCTCCTTTGCACCGGAAATGAACTCTCTTCAGCAAGTGAAAGAAAACCACGGTTTTTTTGGTGACTTAATGTTTAGACGGGATTAATTTCTTTGGAAAGTATACAAAACATTGAAAAACCACACTGGTTTTTCTTAATAAAATTTAAAATTCTGTGAGGTGCTGAAAAAGCTCTCTTCCAAAATTGATCAAAAACTCTGAACCAGAACAAGGCTAGTGTCTAAGACACCTTTGACCAAGACATTGGAGCCTTCTCCCTTGGTTTAACATTTTTATGAGATGGTGGTAAAGACTCAACAATGTGCACATTTTCCATTAGAATATTAATAAAGTGACGGAGATAAAAAATGTCTTTGAATTCACTGGATCATCACATAAATTTAAAATAGATGTGAGATCTGACATGTTTTGTACTGTTGAAAAAGCATCATATATTACTAAACATTATAAATATAAGGAGATTTTATGTTACAAGAAACTAAATTACCCAATTGAGTTCACTTGGCAGAGAAATTGCATTCACCTTGGATCAGCCCAAAATGAAGTATTGTCCAAAATTGGTATAACAAGTACTGCATTCATAATCTTTGCGATGGCAACCATATCACAAATCTGTAGGATAGGAATTTTTTATAAATAAACATGACAACATGCTGGAACCAACATTTATAAAGCGGGTTACATGTATATCCTATAGGCCTTTGGGCACTTACTCCTGTTTGCATTTGATTCAATCCTCCATTGGCCTTGAAAATAATATAACCATTACATTGCTCACCTCGTTCTGCAAATTAAAAACTTTATTAAAGAAATTGCAGTGAACTGCTTCACTGAAAAGTAGGAACTGTAAAAGGGGAAATCTTTGTTGAGAAAAACAAAAGCATACTCTTGCGATGCCATGGACGATCAATGCATTGGAAAAACTCTTTACTATTAGGCTTCGAACACAGCTTGTATGTCTAGTGATAATCTCGGTTTTGGAACAATTAGATATTTTAGAAAGGATACTATATGAAGGCCGAATCCTTCAAAACAAGAAAAATGCAATTAAAATTGCATATCAGAAATTTTAACAGCTAATCTAACTTTTCCAATTTCTTCGATTCATGATGCCTACTGAACTATCCACCTTTAATATATTAGATGATCTACCAATATCTGTATGAAGTTGAGTCTCCTCTGTCAAGACTCGATTCACCCCTATACCTCCAACCGTCTTTAGGAACAAATATCGTGGAATGGTCTGTAAAATAAAAAAAACAGATGAGTAACCTGTCTTCCCAATTGTCACCCTCTGCAAATTGTTCTGGATTGAATGAACGTACTCCAAATATTAAACAAATTAGGAAAGTTTACATTTGTTGTTTACAATCTGAGATCTAAAAGAAGGGCTAGAAAAGTTGAATTAGGTTATCTATGCCACAAAGCTTTCTGATTCAGCGGAAGTATGTTATGTTCAAATGGCCTTAAGGAAATTTTTTCTAGATGGTAACAACATTTTCTATAATAAATAGAGGATATGTTTATTGTAGGTGAGGTTGAGAGGAGGAATGGAAACATATTCTGGCCTAATATCACTGTGAACAAAGGATGGAAAAAATAAACTACAAGAATCTAGGTTGTTTTAAAACAACACCCCACATTCAAGCTAGAAAACTCAAAAGCTCTCTTCATCCCAGAGAAAATTAAATATAAATATATGCTTTTCAAGGCTGATTACAAAGACATACCCGGACAGTCCTTGCTGCTTGCAATACAGTTGTAGTATCCTTGGTGACAATATGTTGCTTGCTTGACTCTGCATTTTCAGGTTCTTGTCTTCCCATTGCCAACTGTTGTGTAGCTGAATACTGGCGGTAACAAGTTCATTCAACCTAGAATAAGGGATTCCCACAACCACAACAACCAGAATCTCTAGATGGTTTAATAAAACCTTCTCTACCTGGAGCAATACAACGTTATATTAAGGACCACATATGAAATAGCTAAACATTATCTTAGTTTTCTTAGAAAAATGACTATAACAATCTAGCTTCATATTTTCATACTTGAAAGTTGAAACTTCAGAAAAAAGTTGGTATGAAAAAGCCTTCACCTTATTTTGGAGTTCATTATAATTTATAAGGTCAGCCAACATGCTATTATATATATATATGTGTGTGTGTGTGTGTGAAAAATCTAATACTTATATTACAGAAAATGATGTAATTGTCATCCATTCAAATAGTACATGCTAAGCTATCATATTGAGGATATTTACCTCAGAAGGATAAAAAATTTATCCACCACCAATGGATTCCTTCTCCCCGCCATGATATGATAACCTGTCAGAGTAGCACACAACACAAGAAGAATGAACTATAATATAAATATAGTATTCAGTTGTTGCGATCAAGGGGAGGGTGGCTAAAATAAAAATAAAAAATTGTTTTTTCTTGTATAAAATGTTCAAATAGCATGGAAAGAAAAGTAGATAGGACAGTACCTTTTAGTATGGAGTTGGATGCTTTGCATGCCACAAAGGAAGCTTGCATTGGCAGGAACTGAAGAGGACAAGTACAGATCAAGTAGCTGGACTAGTAAATTAAAAAACCGACTAACAAACTATTGCAACAGTTATTTATTTACAGACCATATACTCTTTTATGGAGAGTATTTTGAAACGATTCGAGTATCACAAATATTTGAAATCAACTGAATGTACAAATAGTATACTTGTAGTAGAAGTTAAAAAATGGGCAAAAAATTTACTTTCAAACCAAGTATAGGGGCACGCTGGGGGGAAAAACAGACATAGGTATGAAGTCAATAAGTACAAGCTAAATAAACAGACAAGATAAATGTACAACAGAACTTAAGAATTTAGTATATATTGTGAATTGTTTCTATGTACATACAGTACAGTGTGAACTATTTCTCTGATCATAAGAGAGTATTTGAAACAAAATGAGGATTGCAAATATTTAAAACCAATTTAATGTCCAAACAGTCTAAATTGAGTAGAAGTAACAAATGGACAACATATTTACTTTGAAACCAAGTATAGGGAGTCCATGGGAAAAAGAATATACCTATGTGTAATGACAAGAAGTAGAAGGTAAATATATACATGGATTAAATGTACAGTAGAAGTTAAGAACTGAGTATAATGTGAACTGTTTCTATTTACATAGAGTTTGTTGCGTTTTATTTGTAAAAGAAGTGTTTGTTTGATAGAGTACATAGTTTAGAGAGGTTCATTACATGCAAGTAGAAGGGAAATATAATAAATGTACATGTATTGTGGTAGTAGTGGAAGCATGTAATATGTACAATGTTTGTGCATTCCATGTGTGGAAAAGGATAATACATCTATTCAAGAAAAGAATAGGTTATGGACAAGGTAGTACGTACAAGTGAAGGGTAGTAATGGAAATTGAAGAAGGTGTGGGAATCAAAGAAGAAGGGTTGCTGGGTTGTAAGGAGAGGGAAAAGGGCAAGCAAGGAGGAGGCTCTAGTCATAAATGCAAGAGGGACTATGGCAACGACAACACCATGTAATGTTTATGTATTGAGCAAAACAAGGGTGGCGGGATACTAAGTCTTTGTGGATCTTGCGCATGGTGTCCCTTTCATGCATATGGATCATGCGTTGAAGGAAGGCTCTTATTTCTGAGAGAAGCTTAATAGTAGGGTGAATCGGATTCAGTGGGATGTTTGAAGTCAATTGGAACTGTGCTTCAATTTGTTGCAGCGATGCTTGTTGTTCCTTGATTTCCTTGCAGAAGTCAGCAAGGGTGTTTAGGTATTACATGTCCATGTTTGTTGTTGAAGAGCTAGGAAGAGAGAAAATAGAGCGATTAAAGCTTAACATGTTCAAATAATATAGAGTAAAGCAAGGCACATCCTTTTTTGTAATTGAATTCCTATACTAACATTTTTTTCTTCATAGTACCGAATAAGAAAAGCAAAAAGATATTCACATCATAGATGATAGGAAAAAAAGTTGAAAACTTGTGTAATGGACATTTTGTTGCTCTTTTTTTTGTTTGTTCTATTGTAGAGAGAAAATAATGTTGTAAGTCTAATGTTATGGTAGATTCAAGTAGATGAAACAAAACGAAGTTAAGATGTTGGAAGCAAATGAACAGAAATATATGCATGAGTGCAAGAGTGTTTTTTGGGGGGGTGGATGGGGGGAGGGAAGAAAGTGAGGTTGTTTTGTTTTGGTATTTAGCAAGTGAAAAGTGATAGTATTTGGATTTTATGGTGTTGTTTGTTTATTATTTTATGTGTAACAGAGAAGAGATGTGGGAAGCAATGCATGGGTGTAAGTATATGTGAGCAACTATGTTAAGCAACATGTACAAGTAGAAGGGAAATATAGTAAATGTACATGTACTATGGTAGTAGTGGAAGCATGTAATATGTACAATGTTTGTGCATTGCATGTGTGGAAAAGGCTAATACATCTATTCAAGAAAAGCATAGGTTATGGACAAGGTGGTACGTACAACTGAAGGGTAGTAATGGCAACTAAAGAATGTGTGGGAATCAAAGAAGAAGGGTTGATAGGTTGTAAGGAGAGGGAAAAGGGAATTGCAAGCAAAGAGGAGGCTCTAGTCATAAATTAAAGAGGGACTATGGCAACGACAACACCATGTAACGTTTATATATTGAGCAAGACAAGGGTGGCAGGATACTAAGTCTTTGCGGATCATGCGTTGAAGGAAGGCTGTTATTTCTGAGAGAAGTTTAATAGTAGGGTGAATCGGATTCAGTGGGATGTTTGAAGTCGATTGGAAGCGTGGTTCAATTTATTGCAGCGATGCTTGTTGTTCCTTGATTTGCTTGCAAAATTCAGCAAGGGTGTTCAGGTATTGCATGTCCATGTCTCTTGTTGAAGAGCTAGGAAGAGAGAAAACGGAGCGATGAAAAGCTTAACATGTTCAAATAATATAGAGTAAATTAAGGCACATCTTTTTTTGTAATTGAATTGGTAGACTAACATTTTTTTTTCATAGTACCAAATAAGAAAAGCAAGAAGATATTCACATCATAGATGAAAGGAAAAAAGTTGAAAACTTGTGTAATGGACATTTTGTTGTTCTTTTTTTTTTTGTTCTATTGATGAGAGAAAAGAATGTTGTAAGTGTAATGTTATGGTACCGAGAAAAAGTGTGGGAAGCAATGCAAGGGTGTAAGCATATGTGAGCAACTATGTTAAGCAACGTCTGGTGCAATTGATCTAGAGGCAATAAAAGTTTCTTCTTGTTTTCTTCGTTGGACAGAAGGGCTATCCTTCATATGTGAATAGTGAGAAAAAGAAAAAGATGGCATTATGTGTAGGTCAGTGAGTTGTCTAACTCTTGAAACTACAGTAAATGTTAGCCCTTGTTGATCAATGTTTTCTATGTCAATTGTTGCCATCTATAAGGTCATTCCTTGTGATTTGTGGATTGTTAAACCCCAGGCCATACGAAGGGGAAGTTGTCTACGAGAACCTCTTGTTAAAGGGAGGATTGGGATGTAGGTAGGTGTTATAGCGGATTTCACCACACTAGGTGAATCACACATTGTATGGCCTTCCCCTGTCTCACTGCAGACTCATTAGCCCCTATGGACTACTTTTTGTCTTTTGATGTGTCCTTGATCTTCCCTAAAAACATAAGAAAAGTGATATACCCGGCTTTTACCCCGATAACCGTGTACATACGCGGATATTACCCCTATAGTCTCGTACATCGGGATGTGTACATAATCCAAATCCTTTTGGAGTTTTCCTTTACTTGGATCCGACTCATATGACTCCTGGCCTTCCATATGCCTTGAGATCGCATAGATTCGACCTTTCAGTATCCCTTTGAAAATCTATATAAGGAACCCCTTGAGACATTGAAAGCATAAGAGAGAATTGAGAGTAACGAAACTATAGTCCATTGTTGCCAGAACTTATGCTTGAGTCTGCATCCCTTTGTCCCTTGGAGCACTGTTGTGTTCTTCCCAAGCTTTCCTTTTGCTAGTGAGCTTGCTATCTGAGTGATGAAGGATTGAGGTGGTGGAGGCCCAAGTGGGGGATTTAGTTTCTTCGGTTCGCAAACGTGCCGTCAGAGGTTGTCACTTGTAATCTCTGATTCATATTAATAGAAATATCTTTTCCTGTCCAGTAATGTGTATTTGAATGAATATTGTATCAGTTGGAATATGTCAAATGCTTTTACATTATTGATTATATATGCTAGAATAGATCTAACACCATGATATATAGTATGCTTGTATTGTTTACTTATTGTTGAGGAAGTATAACATCAATTCAAGCTGAAGATTGGAAAGCTCAACGGGGATCTACTTCAACCGTCCGGAATAAGGTACGAGGTTCGATCCTTTAGTGTTAGACATTTTATTTCTATTGCATATTGGGAAAGATTGATTTCTGGAGTCTAGCTATCTGTTGTGGTACCCCAAGCCATAGGAATTTCTCTCCGTAACAGAATTGGTGACTCCGCTGGGGAGTTCCTAGTAATTGTCCTTTGGGGGTTGATTTCTTGGCATTCATTGTATTGGAATTGTTCTCTCTCTCTCTTGTTTCTGTGTCGGGTATGGGGGCATGTATGCCTGGTAGAGCCTGATTGGTGTGAATTTAGTCTCAGCCTATCTGTTTGCCTTAGATTTGTGCATCTTTTTCTTCCTGTACATGGGTTTGTGACTTACAGTCGCGTATACACGTGGTTTCCCCTGGGATTTCTGTGTATACACGCGGGTTTACTGCACACAGTCACGTATACCCTAGTTTTTACCTTTTTGTGGAAGATAGTGGATTGCTGGATGAATTTTGTTAGCTGCTAAGTCTCCTTTGGCACTACCTGAGTCTGTTAATACCTTTGTTTCTAACCAGAAACATTTTTTTAGCCTAAATTTTTTCTTTTAGGAAAGTTCTTGTTATGGCATCTTTGATTTTTTGTTTGAGATTAGTGCATTAGATTCCTTTTACCTTAGTACTTTGCTGGAATGTTATTTATGTGTGCTTGCAGAGTCTGGGGTGGGTAGAATCATTCTTTTGCTTTTTGTATCTCTTTATTTTCAAAAAATCCAAAAACATTTGCTTATCATCATGCATTGCATTTTGCACTTTGCATTATACTTGCACTAGATCTAGATTTGCTTTGGAGTAATAGTTAGGACTTCATATAGGGAAATTTGCATTCAGCATTTGAAGAAGAAATTGTGCATTACACGTAGTACGCATGCCCTGTTTTCATGGACACAATGCATTTGCATTGATTGTTAGGTGTGCATTTTGCTTCTTGTTGCATCATAACACCATTAGTTGCACGCCCATATCCTATTTTTGAGTAATAAAGCCAACTAAAATCAACGCTAATTAAAATGAATTACACTCTTTTCTTTTCTAGGGTGCACCAACAAGCTCAGGTTTTAGGATATTGGAATAGTTCATTGTAAGTTAATTCTCCAAGATCACTAAACGACAACAACTAGGTGTTTGTCCAGGGAGTGTGTGAAATCCTTGATATAACCAGTGTTCTCAGGATCCTCCTCTTAAAAGGGAGTTAAGCACGAGGCAGTGTGAGCGGTTGTTGATTGGGATAACCCCTGGTCGATAACTGTGTAGCACCGGCGATATAGCCAGGATTGTATTCGTATCTGGGGGCTCTTTAGAGAGTTTCAGGCTTTGCTCCCCTGCCCATATGATCAATCCCGCCTGCGACTGTCCGCCTGAGCTTTGATTATATTGAGGTGACCTTAGTGACCTTACCTAGGATATCGAGGGGGTACTTGTAGAGGTTATTCTGCATGTGTCCCGGCCAGGTTGGGGTCGGACAACACAGTCACTTTACGCATTGAAGATGAGGGCCACAATAATTGGTTACGTACCTCCGCTTGTGGTGACAAGGGCCTCTCAAGCCTCTCCTAAGCGAGACATACCGGCCACATTCGGGAGCTCACTTATCCAGCCCTTGTTTGATTGCATTTGGCTTTATATTTTATTAGTGATTGCTCTATGCACGCTAGTTGGCCTAGGGTTGATGTAAATAGAGAGTCTTTGCTATTTTTTGAGTCATTGTGGAGTCGGGTGCGGTTCCGCGCCGTTCTCGTCGTTTAGCAGGACTTCCGCCTTCTAATTATCCTCCTCCTTTGGGAGAGGGACCTAGACATTCCAGGCGGACTATGTCACACATTGATTCACACACCATGGGAGATCATTCAGAGGATACATCTGAGCCACCTCCTCCCATTTGCATTGACGATGGGGAATTCACGCCTACTTATGACCCTTCACTCGACCTAACTGAGTTAGGACCTGTGATTTCAGAGATAGGAACCATGCATGATAGACCTATTCATTCTAGGGTTGACCCCTCGTTGACACATTACCGGTATGGAATGCTGGAAGACGCCGAGACTCACTTTGAACCTGCCAGTACTAGCTATGGTAGTTATGCTACGACTGGTTTTCCTATGCACGATTTGACATTTCATGTCGAATCTGATTTTGAGGCTAGCACTATGCCTAGGGGCAATCCCATGCCTTACCTTGTGGAGAGGTTTGGGAGTACTAGTCACATTGCACCTTCCATCCCAGTGGTGGAAGCTCCATCTTATATACCTCCTAGGTCTAGAGTTAGTGATCCGATAGGGATACCAGGTCCCAGACGAGTGACGATAGGCACTAGTACATATCTTCTTACAGAGATTCCTTCATCCTCGCTTCCGAGTTCATCAAATGTAAACCCTCCACCTTACTCACGTGGTCCTTCGATTCGGCACGTAGCTACGAGTCAGATCCGTACTGCGATTACTAGACCAATTGTGTCTCAAGCCCACATACCACCCATGGTTTCGGGGGGTTATGTTCATGTTTCTAGAGGTCAGATTGCTACTTCCACGACATATATCCCTACTTTCGGTATGTATATTCCTACTTCCGGAATGTATATCCCTACCTATGGAGTGTCTCATGGGGCATCGCAAGCGATGACCTATGGACCCTATTATGGGACACAGTATGGACAGGTTTCTTCACCTTACGGAGGCGGGTATATTAATTCTTGCACATGATCTAGGAACTAAGAATCAAAATCATCAAAGAATTATTAACAAATACTCATGAATTGGAAATAACTGGATACCAAATAGGTTTCCTCTATGTATATTATATAAACAATAAAGGATTACAATTTCCATGCATAGCAATAGCTTAACTCCATGAAGAATTTGAATACCTAAGGGACAATTCGAATTCAGTGAGTGAGTCTAGCTTAACTGACTCTTTGCCATGCAATCTCACTCAGTTAACCACTTGACCAAAACCCTAATTGACTCACCAAACCCTAACTAAAGTTGGAGTGCAATAAATGACTGAATCTCAACTGAAGGAGATCAAACACATGTCATAGCAATCCAATCATCAAGTGCTAGTACTGCATGACTCCAATAAACCCTGATGAGGTTAACTGAAGCTGAACTGACCATCAGAAGTTGGTGAAGGTGCCTTGTTAACTCTAGTTCATTAAATAATAATAAAATAATAATTAAATAATATATTTAATGAATGGAGCTGCCTTAACTGACTGTAACTGATTGGTTTAACTAATTGTAACCACCAGTTAATAGTTAGGTCCATTAATGTCACACAGATCACCCCTGGAGTGCTCCAGTTAGCCTCCTTAACTGTAGGAGAAGGCTAAGTTAGCCTCCTTGACTATAGGTAGGCGTGGGAGTGACTAGGATGATGGTAATTAATGCTCCACTGATGTCAATTAAACTTAGGATAGTGGTTTAACTAGGCCAATTGGACCAAAGGAGTGAGTATGAAGGTAAATGTCTCCAACAGGGTATTCACAACCTGCTTACTCTCCTAATTACAGCTTTGTAGCTCCTACTAGTCAAGGTCCACCTTATTATGGTGCTTCCATGCAACCCTATACGGGTCATACAGGAGGAGGTCACTATGGCCAAGTTCATAGTGGTAATCAATCCTATATGAACCACGGAGCGGTCCATAGGCCTCATCATCCTAGGCTCCCTTTCCTCGTGACACTCAATCTACCTGACTTATTGAGACTTACGAATGATCCTGTGGCTCATGACCCGGCTTGGCTAGATGTCCCTACCAAGCTTCCTTCAGACATACCTAAGTTCGAAGGCAAACCAGGAGAGGATCCGAGCGAACACATTATGACATTCCACCTATGGTGCTCTTCCAATTCATTGCATCAGGACTCAGTCCGTTTGGGACTATTTCAACGCACCCTTACAGAGCCTGCGGTGAAATGGTATATAGAGTTACCTAGGGGTGCCTTTACTTTGTTCGATGACCTTGCGATGACTTTCCTTAATCACTTCCAACTACCAGTGCGCTATGATGTTGGTACTGAACTCTTGTCGACATTTCGGCAAGATAAGGCCACCCATATTTCTGATCATATTCAGGAGTGGCGTAGACGGAAGAGATTAATTAAAGCCTTTATACCGCCGGAGTTCCTCCTTGAGTGGTTCCTCAAATCTTTATTGCCATATATAGCGAAGGATGTTTCCACATCTGGAGTACAGAATGAGGAACAAGCAATCTTTAGGGCGAAGGAACTAGACTTGATCTATGCTCAGTCTGGTTTGTTATATGAGATTATACCTAACGCTCCTTGTTTTAGTTTCGATCCCAAGGTCAAACCTGGACCACATGCCGACGGCATTGTGGGTTGTGCTAGTAAGAAACCTGCAGGTTCGGTTGTGAAACAAGTTGCTTAGTTCTCAATCAACCAATCTACCTCGGGACAAGCTACGACTTCATCTCAGCCCGCCCAAACAGAAAATGTACTTGTTGTATAATCGTCCGACCAGAAGGGTAACCAGCAACCCGGACGGAATAGTAAAAAGGGTAAAAACAATACTAATAAAAAGGGTGGGTATAAGAACGAGAATACCAATAATAATGACAAGAATGGTAAAAATGTTGGGGGGGACATGCAAAATAAATGTAAGGTTAAGTTTCCTTGCAATTTATGTAAGGACGATCACCTCACTTACTTGTGCCCTAGAATGGATGAAGCTTCGAAGTTCATAGCATAGGGCCCAACTGTGTTAACGAACCCTTTACCGCATAACCAGAATATGAACTCGAAGTCCCATGATCAATCTAGTGATGATGATCCAGCTGAAACTAGTGGTCGTGGGTGCATTAACATGGTCCGTACCGCGAAAGTTGTGACACGTGCGAAAGATTATACTTCATCTGTCACATCCCCATGCCTCCGACCGGCAAAGAGAACGCAACCAATGCTTCAAACAACCGGGCTAACCGCCCTTGAACATATACAGGCTTAAAAATTGCCTAAACAGAATGCTGAAAGAGAATTTGAACTAGAATATGCACACAGAATTATTAATCATTCACAGATGCAATTTAATCATCATACACAGTGAAAACATCACACATTTAAGCCAGCATTCATTCATCATGCATTTATCACGTTCATTTCATTTCCATT
>LPNX010457266.1:653292-668312 GCA_001517045.1 Pseudotsuga menziesii | reverse complement strand
GAACAGAGCACTGTATATCACATCCATTGGTTGGGTTATAGTTTGACTTTAGGAGCTGTACTCGTTTATCTGAGTTTTATCTCCACCGACTGGTTATGCTTGCAGTCCCTATGGAGCCTCTATTGATGCCTCCTGCGTCACAGAGATGTCCTAGTTTGTATATCGAGTCTATGTTGCCTTCATTCAGTCACCATACGTTGTTATGCTCTTGTTCGAAGGAAGTTGAAACCTGAGTTGGCCATTCCTCAGTTATCTTGACTTTGCATGTCGGCCATTCCCGGTACAGTTCCTGGTTCATGCACCTTATGATTGAGTCCTTCCACATTATACAGCCTTACTGAGTACCTCATGTTGGATGATGGGGGATGCCCTAATGCCCTCCTTCCAGCGGATTTCATCCCATCGACTTCAGATCATTTATTCTGGGATTGGATTTTAGAGTCATTTTGAGTGCCTTGAGACTTACAGTCATCAGTGGCAGGTTCTCTCGCCATCGACAGTTTTGGGAATACATCAATGTCCCCTGATCGATGGATTCTCTCAAGTGTTCGACCTTAACACATTTATTCACACTTGTTAGTTTGCACTCTAGTACCTTGATTCCCATTTTCATTATTGGTGGGTGATCTCGCCTGCTGTTAAGAAGCTGTCAAAGTATGTTTTTGCACTATCAACAACGAGGGGATCATTCCAATCAAGGCTGTCCATATTGGGTGCGTCCTCCAACCAAAGGAATCCATGTATATGAGCAAAACCTCGGTTTTTCCATTCATACCTGTATTAAGAAGGGAAGCAAAAACAAAACACAAAGTTAGGGAAAATTTCTAAATGTGAAGCAGTAAAACGAAATAAAATGCAAAGAGTAAAAGGAACAAACCTGCACCAGTAATCTTTTGTCTTGAATGTGTGTAGCAGGACCTCTTCAAGGAAGAGGTTGAATCTATGGTGCATATATAGAGATGTAGTATGTGGATTTGTTATAATGTTATGAATTCTCCATTGGAACTGTGAAGGCAATGAAGTTGGAGGCTGCAAAGGCATGAGCATGTGAAGGTCATGCCATTTGGTGTCAGCTGCACTGAGGGTAAAAAAAAAGGTTGGGCTACCAAGCTGGGTGATCATATCACACAAATCACCTCGTCGTTTGTTCCAGAAAGAGCAGGTTCCACGCAGAGCAGAGCCAAACCGCATGGCATGATCAGCAACATGAGAGTCTGGCAGATGGCTAAGCTATGTGCGCAAAGCTGAGACAGTTGCGGGGAGTGTGTCTGCTAGGTTGCGTTTAACAAAAACAGCTATAGTAGCCTGGCTACGATGGCGCATCATAAGGTTCTACAAGTAGTAGTGGAAGCGAGGGTGTTGGGAAAACCTATTATCATGGAATCGGATAAGGTGTAAAGCATATTCTTGCATGGAGACTTCGTAAAGACGAGGTTGTTTTAGCATGGGAACCCCTATGGGAAATAGCATTGGGAATGCCATTGAGAGGAGCCCTTCTGTATTGTATTCATTTATTGGAGAAAGACCAATGGGGGGCCAATCAATTGATGTTCAAGGTGTGGTAGGGGTTGTAGATGCAAACCACCTAATTTCTTCAGTCTCAGTGTGAGAATCTGGGAGTGCAAAAACAAAGGACAAGGTTTCAATGCTTGTTGGAATTGGCATTGAAGGTGTTGCATCATCAGTAGTGGGTGAGGGTAGTTGTACGTCAGACCCAGGGGTTGTGGCATGGTGAAGAAGGGAGGACACATATGTTGGTTCAAATGGAAAAGCATGTAATGCTTGGAGGTCAAGCTGGACATCCTTGTAATACGGGTCATTGGAGATTTTGAATTCCAATGTAGCTAGAACATTTGAACGGCTAACAATGAATTCATAAGGCTTGTTTGCAGCATTGAATTTCTGAACAACAAGGATGTCCAAGTCTATTAAGAGGCGTGGAAGAGAGGTGGCTATTGTGGAGATATCTTGTGGGAAGCTAATAGTATGGCCGGATTATTTGTATTGGCCACCACGTGCATGCGTAACTTGAAGTATTGGATTGACTCGGGCAATTAGCATTTCTTCTATTTGAGTCAGGCATGCAAGTTCAATTGGTTGTTTTCCAGGATCCATGTTGTTATCTGTGGATAAGCGATGGCCATGTCGCTCATTACTACATCGAGAGCATGTATAGATTCCACTTGAGAAATTTGTTTTCATTTTTGGGTATGATTCCTTGCATATGGAGCAAACATGAAGTGGGTGGAGGCGAGAAAGTCGATTAAGAAAGCAAGTGTGACCATCTGGCAAGGGGGTGGTTGGAGGCGGGGGTGTAGTGGATGTGTGCATTGGGGTAGGGTTGATTGAAGCATTGATGTTTCCACTCCTAGATTGATAAGTAAGATGTCTATGCACATTTTGGCGGTCCTTTGTTTGGATATAAAGAATCCTTCTATGTGCATTTATTTGGTCACGTGTAGTATTGGGCAACATGGGTTGTTGAAGAGGAGTTTGCCTTGAACCTGGAGGAGACATTGATGGAAATTTCAAATGTTATAAATGTGTAATTGTAAGAAAAAGTCAAGGCATGTACATTAAAAGCAAGATATGCAAAGTACAAATAAGAAGGTATGTCTACATATACAAAATAACGCATTGCAAAAGTTTTTGCAAGAAATAACGTAAAAAGCATTTTTTGTGATGTATGTGGAGCATTTATGTATGTGAAAAGCAACCAAGGAGCAGCATAGTAGAAAAAATAAATGCACATATATGACATAATAGACATTGTATACATGTAAGAAAACATTAAATGTTTTATGGATAGATATGTATGGCGTGCTTTAAAAATAAACACGTAATGTATACGATAACACATCTGCCATGTGAGCACAATATTTACAGTCGCTAATTACATTGCAGATATTTGGAAAAAGACAGGAAAGTAAGTGAAAAGTATATATACAAGCAATGAAGGAAGGAAAGTTGGGGGGGGTGGGGGGATATAGTGATCATGATGAAGTGGAAGAAACATAATTGGGTTGAGCTGAGGTGGAATGCATTTGGAGAGATGGGATGGTGTATTGTAGGGTACGATGTGTTGAAGCAAGGACTGAGGGAAGAGTAAGATGTGGAAGGGTGAGTAAAAGTGGTGGTTGCAATAGCCAAGGGTGGAGTATATGAAGGGGAGGTTAGAGACGACGTGCAACAAGATGGCTTTGAGTAGTGAGTGCAGATATTTCTTCAAGGAGCTTGGTTGATGTAGCAGCATAAGGAAGCTCTTCTGAATTGGCAATGGTTGTCTTCAAGCATGTACTGGAGTTGAAAGTCTCCGTATTAATGGACAAGGTGAACAAGTATCAGCGTGAAGTTACGTGTAGAGAGAGATCCTTTATGGCCGAGGGCTCGGTGGCGAGCAGGCATAAATCCTTTGTAGAGACACCAAGTAGTTTGTTGGCTACATCATCAAAAGTTGTGGCCCCGTTGATCTGGACAGTGTGGTCTTGCAAGGAAATCTTTAAAATGTATCTATAGTCACATTCTGTGAATTCACCATCACACTTTCTACAATGCCAAGTGTTGAAAGCTCTATGTGCAACTTTCTTCATGCATTGAACACCATCAACAAAGAGAGGGCATGCAAGGAATTGGAAGTCATCCATGTTAATGTCAACAATGGAAGCGCACAGAAAGAACCATAGGTTCTTATCAGAGAGTTGCATGCTTTGCAAGTCAGAAATTGTTTTAGATGGGTTTGTTCAAGACATAGAGCCTATGTATTTGCGGCTCAAGGATGGTGATGCAGCGTGAAATCCATGATCAGTGTACCATTTTTGAAGGTGATGGGTTGCCTCAATATCTGGATTGATAAGGATGGTACTACTGGGAACACTTCCAATTGTTTTACCATTGTAATCTGTAAGACTACCACCCTTTATTGCAAGGACAGGTGGTGGGTCGGAGGAGTATAGTGAAGTGACATGTGAACCCTCAGTTGTTACAATGATGACCCCAAAGTGTGACATCAATGCTAAAATAGGATGTGTCTCTAAGGAAAATGGTTCTCCTACTTGTTTCAGAGCCATCTTTTTTCCGAATTGTAGATGCAGGCGAGACAGAGCTAACAAGGCCAATTAGGTCAACCATGGAATTTGAAGGTAAACTTTGGAGGTCATTGATTGTTTTAAAGTGGAAGGAATGTAAAGGAATGGAGGGGAATGCATCGAGGAAAGGGTGGATGGTCGAAGTAGATGAAAGGACAATCTCAAGATGGTTGTTCAAATGGTTATATGAAGGGTTAGTTGTTTTGATTGTGCCATTCGAGATAGTGTACACTATCTCAATTTCAACAAGGGAATAGAAGGTGTCAACAAAGTTGTTAAAGGTAGAGACATGGATCTCTTCTCCAGAACAATCAATAAGGTCAAAGCCAAATAGTTTCCCTGGGCCGCGTTGGTTGGTGTATTCATGGATGGGTGTCTTAGCAAGCACACAACCTTGGATGCACCATTTTTTATAGTTGGGATTGAGTGCTTTGAATGGAATTACAGTTGTTGGCATGGGTATTGGTGTATCTAATGTTTGGGATGAGTGAACATCGCTTTCTTCTATGGGGCGGTTGGATTGGCTAGTTGATGAACCAATTGGAATGCCAAAGCTAGTCGGTAGTAAAAGAGGAACAGGGCTCCCAACAAGGGAAAGCTTGCGGTGGACCAGTTCAAGATCGAGTATTGTAATAGTCCTGTAGGAGAAAAAGGAAAGAATTAGTAAAGGTATTATAAAATTGATGATGTTGGTGGTAGGTAAAAATGTAGAAGCTAAGCTACCTAAGAGAGGGCTTAAAATAATGGGCATAAAATTATGTGTTATTATGGACGACGGTGCAGGTGCACTTGGCGAGCTTGATGACAAAGTCTTCTTGGAGTTCTCCATTTGATATGAGGGAGTTGAAGGTAGTTGGGAGCAAATTCTGGTGCTTGTTGTTACCATCTGAGATAGTAATTCGGAAACGTGGAGTAGTTGCATTTGTTGGTCCAAATGGGTGGAGTGAAACAACCTGCAGAAGTGGTTGAAGATGTATAGCACCAGACAGCAAAGAAGATATCACATTTTTTGTCAAGGGTGCCTCCATTATGCGGGGAAAACACTGAGAGCAAGAGGAAAAAAATGTGTAAGTATATGAAAATTTTTGTTTTGTGTATATATACATATATGTATATATATATGCTATTGCACGAGTGACATACAATCATGCGATACATACAATGAAACTGTAGCAGGCAGAAGAGTAGAATGTACACCAGTGCCATATATATACTATTTTTTTTAATATAATGTGAGAAAAAAACATGCAATGGAACTATGCAAATTTAGGTTGTAAATGCTTAAAGTGTATTAGAGGCATGATCCAGCAAGGAATTTAATGGATACTTTGTCCTTTCTCGACATATCCCTTCTGGTCAACCGACTGTCTCATTACAATCCTCATTCTGTGTTTTATTGAGTCCAATTCTCGTCACTTCAATACACCCCTCATTATACTTTTCTGATGCAACACAGTCTATTTCTCCTCTAATCTTCGATATCTAGGTTTGCATTCTTTTCCATCAGTGTATAGGGAGGAGATTCAAACCAACGATGTGATGCACAAGTCAATAAAGGGCTTGACTATCTTCTCTGTCTGAATGCAGGTATTTTTTTCCTTGTGTGTCATCACTGTATAATTATGTGTTATTCAAAAGATTGACTATCATGTATTATTCAAAAAACTGAATAAAAATTATATAATTAGTTCAAATAGAGGAAACTACTCTTCATATGCTTCTTGATCTAATACTTGTAATATAAGACAATAATCATAATACTAAATTGGAATAATACTAAAAGCAGATACATTTGGGGATCTCTCTGGTAGCTGTAAAGTCAGAAAATTCCAGCCATCCAACCATAACGGGGACAGAAAAGCATAAATTTTGCCAAGGGAAGACTTTTATCATCATTCCTATAGCAACAGGCCAGAAAATCTATCTGAAATAATTCGTGAGAGACTAAGAAATATATGAATCAAGAGCATAACAATAAGGCTACTAGGCACATCCATGTCAGCAAAAGAACCATTCATTCAAACTGAATGCTTGTGCCTCAAAAAGAGAGTGAAAGGGCAAAGCCTGGCACAAGCCAAAATAACTAAAATATCCCATGATCAATGATCATACCATCTAAAGATCTAGAAAATTCCCCATGCCTCGGGGCCAACGAAAGAGACTATCAGCCTGCTAGTTATGCTCGCGGTAGATATGATTGATGGTCACTAAAGGGACATGATGTAGCAGAGAAAGAATGTCATCACACCAATGACTCAGAAGTGGGGTGTTCAATGAAGCAGTTCTCTTCACCCAAGAGATGATAACCTGTGAATCCCCAAATACAGATAACAGAGGGATCCCCAAATGAATGGAAACTGAAAGCAGTGACCAAATAGGCAGAAGCTATAATTTGGTGCTGGTGCATCTATTATCCTAGGTTAAGAGCTTGTTGGCTATTTATAACCATAATATAATTAAAAAAAATTAATTCCATAAAATAAGCATAAAATCTCTTAATTTCATGCATAAGAAAAGTTATTTTATTTGTGAAATGTACCAAAACAATCCTCAATAACTACTTCAAATTTGCATCATAACTTCATACCAAATTTACCCTTCAACAAACTTTCAAATATGTGTATTGAAGAGAAGGCTCTTCTTTGCAAATAAGTGCCACATTTTTTTTCGTTACATTCCTCTTTAAGATCACCTTCAAAATGCAGAAGAATTCTGCAAATGCAGATACATTTGTGGATCTCTCTGGTAGCTATAAAGATGAATAATTCCAGGCATCCAACCAAAACGGGGATAGAGAAGCATAAAGTCTGCCAAGGGTAGACTTTTATCATCATTCCTATAGCAACAGGTTAGAAAAACTATCTGAAATAATTCGTGAGAGACCAAGAAACATATGAATCAGGAGCATAACAAGAAGGCTGATAGGCACATCCATGTCAGCAAAAGAACCATTCATTCAAACTGAATGCTTGTGCCTCAAAAAGAGAGTGAAAGGGAAAATCCTGGCACAAGCCAAAATAACTGAAATATCCCATGATCAATGATCATACCATCTAAAGATCCAGAAAATTCCCCATGCCTTGGGGCCAACGAAAGAGCTTGTTTGGAGAGATTGCCAGCCTGCTAGTTATGCTCGCAGTAGATATGATTGATGGTCACTAAAGGGACATGATGCAGCAGAGAAAGAATGTCATCACACCAATGACTCAAAAGTGGGGTGTTCAATGAAGCAGTTCTCTTCACCCAAGAGATGATAACCTGTGAATCCCCAAATACAGATAACAGAGGGATCCCCAAATGAATGGCAACCGAAAGAAGTGACCAAATAGGCAAAAGCTCTAATTTGGTGCTGGTGCATCTATTATCCTAGGTTAAGAGCTTGTTGGCTATTTATAAGCATAACATAATAATAAAAAATTAATTCCATAAAATAAGCATAATTTTTTTTAATTCCATGCATAAGCAAAGTTATTTTATAAGAGCTTGTTGGCTATTTATAACCATAACATAATAAAATTCTTTTAATTCCATAAAATAAGCATAAAATTTTTTAATTCCATGCATAAGCAAAGTTATTTTATTTGTGAAATGTACCAAAACAAACCTCAATAACTACTTCAGATTTGCATCATAACTTCATACCAAATTTACCCTTCAACAAACTTTCAAATATGTGTATTGAAGAGAAGGTTCTTCTTTGCAAAGAAGTGCCACATTTTTTTTCGTTACATTCCTCTCTAAGATCACCTTCAGAATGTAGAAGAATTCCGCAAATGCAGATACATTTGTGGATCTCTCTGGTAGCTGTAAAGCTGGATTATTCCAACCATCCAACGAAAATGGGGACAGAAAAGCATAAATTCTGTCAAGGGCATACTTGTATCATCATTCCTGTAGCAAGAGGTCAGAAAATCTATCTGAAAAAATTTGTGAGAGACCAAGAAACATATGAATCAGGAGCATAACAAGAAGGCTGATAGGCACATCCATGTCAGCAAAATAACCATTCATTCAAACTGAATGCTTGTGCCTCAAAAAGAGAGTGAAAGGGAAAAGCCCGGCACAAGCCAAAATAACTGAAATATCCCATTATCAATGATAATAACATCTAAAGATACAGAAAATTCCCCATGCCCCAGGGCCAATGAAAGAGCCTGTTTGGAGAGACTGCCAGCCTGCTAGTTATGCTCGCGATAGATATGATTGATGGTCACTAAAGGCACATGATGCAGCAGAGAAAGAATGTCATCACACCAATGACTTAGAAGTGGGGTGTTCAATGAAGCAGTTATGTTCACCCATGATATGATAACCTGTGAATCCCCAAATACAGATAAGAGAGGGATCCCCAAATGAATGGCAACCGAAAGCAGTGCCCAAAGAGCCAGAAGCTCTAATCTGGTGTTGGTGCGTCTATTATCCTAGGTTAAGAGCTTGTTGGCTATTTATAACCATAATATAATAAAACTTATTTACTTCCATAAAACAACAATCAATTTTTTTAATTCCATGCATAAGCAAAGTTATTTTCTTTGTGAAATGTGGCAAAACAATCCTCAATAACTACTTCAGATTTGCATAATAACTCCATAGCAAATTTACCCTTTAACAAACTTTCAAATATGTCTATTGAAGAGAAGGCTCTTCTTTGCAAAGAAGTGCCACATTTTTTCGTTACATTCCTTTGTAAGAGCACATTGAGAATGCACAAGAATTTCGCAAATGCAGATACATTTGGGGATCTCTCTGATAGCTATAAAGTCAGAGAATCTCACGCATCCAACCAAAATTCGGACAGGAAAGCATAAAGTTTGCAAAGGGCGGACTTTTCTCATCATTCCTGTAGCAATAGGTCAAAAACTATATCTTAAATAATTCGCAAGAGACCAAAAAACATATGAATCTAGAGCATAACAAAAAGGCTAATAGGCACATCCATGTTAGCAATATAACAATTTATTCAAACTGAATGCTTGTGCCTCATAAAGAGAGTGAAAGGGAAAAGCCCGGCACAAGCCAAAATAAATGAAATATCCCATGATCAATGATCATACCATCTAAAGATCTAGAAAATCCCCCATGCCACGGGGCCAAGGAAAGAGCCTATTTGGAGAGACTGTCAGCCTGCTAGTTATGCTTGCAGTAGATATGATTGATGGTCAGTAAAGGCACATGATGCAGCAGAGAAAGAATGCCATCACACCAATGAGTCACAAGTGGGGTGTTCAATGAAACAGTTTTGTTCACCCATGAGATGATAACCTGTGAATCCCCAAATACAAATAAGAGAGGGATCCCAAAATCAATGGCATCCAAAAGCAGTGCCCAAAGAGCCAGAAGCTCTAATCTGGTGTTGGTGCGTGTATTATCCTAGGTTAAGAGCTTGTTGGCTATTTATAACTAATTCCATAAAATAACGATAAATTTTATTACTTCCATGCATAAGCAAAGTTATTTTCTTTGTGAAATGTGCCAAAACAATCCTCAATAACTACTTCATATTTGCATCATAACTTCATACCAAATTTACCCTTCAACAAACTTTCAAATATGTCTATTGAAGAGAAGGCTCTTCTTTGCAAAGAAGTGCCACATTTTTTCCTTACATTCATCTGTAAGAGCACCTTGAGAATGCACAAGAATTCCGCAAATGCAGATAGCTGTAAAGTCGGAGAATTCCAGTCATCCAACCAAAGTGGGGAAATAAAAGCATAAAGTCTGCTAAGGGTAGAATTTTTCCCATCATTCCTGTAGCAACAGGTCAGGAAATCTATCTGGAATAATTCGTGACAGAACAAAAAACATATGAATCAAGAGCATAACAAGAAGGCTGATAGGCACATCTATGTCAGCAAAAGAACCATTCATTCAAACTGAATGCTTGTGCCTCATAAAGAGAGTGAAAGGGAAACACCCGGCACAAGCCAAAATAACTAAAATATCCCATGATCAATGATCATACCATCTAAAGATCCAAAAAATCCCGTATGCCTCGGGGCCAATGAAAGAGCCTATTTGGATAGACTATCAGGATACTAGTTATGCTCGCGATAGATATTATTGATGGTCACTAAAGGGACATGATGTACCAGAGAAAGAATGTCATCACACCAATGACTCAGAAGTGGCGTGTTCAATGAAGCAGTTATGTTCACGCAAGAGATGCTAACATGTGAATCCCCAAATGCAGATAAGAGAGGGATCCCCAAATGAATGGAAATAAAAAAAACATTGTTCCTTTCATCGTCTATTCGGCCAACCCTGCTCCTCCATGTGTCCTCTTCACGATACGATGGTCCTCCACATGTCCTCTTCGCGATCCACTGGTCCTCTGTGTGTTTTAAAGTTCCGTTGGTCCTTCGCGTGTTTTCAGGTTAAGGTCAAGGTTTTTGGTCCCTGCACTGCTATGTCCTGCAAGTTTCAATGTTCATGGGATTTTCCGTGACTGTTGAGTTTGTCAGAACCGCCCATTTCGCCTGCAAGTTTCATTGTCCATGGGCTTTTCCGTGACTGCTAAGTTTTTCAGAACCGCACTTGTCCAGCGGTTCTGGAGCGTCGTGGGCGATATTTGGAGAGCCCGTCCTGTGAAAGACCAGTGTTTTTTTCTCGGTTTGGCATTTATTCTCGGTTTGGAGGTGGTTGAACATCTTGTCATGGCGACCGCCCCTCCCTACTGCATAAATGGCGTTTACTGGTCAAATTTAGTTTGCATGGGTTTGCAAAGAGAATTTGTATTGTTTTTAGTTGCAGGAATTCTGATTCAAATAGCCAAAGAACTAAAAAAACACATGTACACAATTTCATTTCTATCGCAATTTTCTTCCCTCTACAAGTTGTTCATCAATTTCCACAAAACTACCATTAAAAGAATCAGGCACCACAACTGACCCGGCCACTAAACCGACATTCTCGTATAGCTTAGAATAATTCAAAACCCCTGAATAATTTGTTGTATTTCAGATATTGAATCTTTTCTTCGAACAGAACATCATATTATAAGGTGGTCGTAGATCACCGAAAATGAAGAACCAAACTTGCAGGCAATGCAGGGGAACAAAGAAAGGAAAACCCCCAAGGCAAGCCCCCACTATGGCCAAAACTGTAGATCACCTTCAGAATGCAGAAGTGCCACTTTTTTTTCGTTACATTCCTCTCTAAGATCACCTTCAGAATGCAGAAGAATTCCGCAAATCCAGATACATTTGCGGATCTCTCTGATCGCTGTAAAACCGGAGAATTCCAACCATCCAACCAAAATTGGGATAGAAAAGCATAAAGTATGCCAAGGGAATACTTTTCTCATCATTCTTGTAGCAACATGTCAAAAAATCTATCTGAAATAATTCGTGAAAGACCAAGAAACATATGAATAAGGAGCATAACAAGAAGGTTGATAGGCACATCCATGTCAGCAAAAGAACCATTCATTCAAACTGAATTCTTGTGCCTCATAAAGAGAGTGAAAGGGCAAAGCCCAGCACAAGCCAAAATAACTAAAATATCCCATGATCAATGATCATACCATCTAAAGATCCAGAAAATTCCCCATGCCCCAGGGCCAACGAAAGAGACTATATGGAGAGTTTGTCAGCCTGCTAGTTATGCTCACGATAGATATGATTGATGGTCACTAAAGGCACATGATGCAGCAGAGAAAGAATGTCATCACACCAATGACTCATAAGTGGGGTGTTCAATGAAGTAGTTTTGTTCACCCATGAGATGATAACCTGTGAATCCCCAAATACAAATAAGAGAGGGATCCCCAAATGAATGGTAATCGAAAGCAGTGCCCAAACATCCAGACACTCTAATCTGGTGTTGGTGCGTGTATTATCCTAGGTTAAGAGCTTGTTGGCTATTTATAACCATAATATAATAAAAGTTATTTAATTCCATAAAATAACGATAAATTTTATTACTTCCATGCATAACCAAAGTTATTTTCTTTATGAAATGTGCCAAAACAATCCTCAATAACTACTTCAGATTTGCATCATAACTTCATACCAAATTTACCCTTCAAGAAACTTTCAAATATGTCTATTGAAGAGAAGGATCTTCTTTGCAAAGAAGGGCCACATTTTTTCCTTACATTCCTCTGTAAGAGCACCTTGAGAATGCACAAGAATTCTGCAAATGCAGATAGCTATAAAGTACAATTGTCTATATTTGAACTTATTCTTTACTTTGCATGTGGAATCATCCATCTCTCTTGTTACATTTCATTACTTATGACTTAATGCTTTATCCAAAACAGTTTAGAAAATTTCATTTGAACTGGAGTTTGGTGAAGCAGAAAATCCAAAGGGGACACAGTTTTAGTTTTTTCTTCTAGATTGTTTTAGGATTTTTGAAAGTTTTAGAGAGAGACCCTCAAAACCTCTAGGGCATGGAAAACTATATTTGAAACTTTAACTTATAAAACTATGCCAAACATCAATTTTTTGCAGAATTTCTACTTAAAACTTATTCTTGCACCCTCTTGGATAGGCGACTTGCCTTACTCATTTATCATTTATTATCAACATGGCAGAACTCGATGGACATTGATTTGATTCATATGAAAGTGATAACATAACTGTAAGGTCTTTGGACTGGAATGACTTTAGAATCCATTAATTAAAAAGGGTAAATGACTTGCAGAGTGCACTCTACACTCAATGGATTCCAAAGCCCCAAAATTTAAAAAGGGTTCCTGCTCGTGTGTAAAATTCCGGTTCCCTCAGGAAATCTATAACAATCCATTAATTAAAATGGGAAAATGACTTGTAGAGTGCACTATGCACTGAATGGATTCTAAAGTCCCAAAATAAAAAATGGCGTCCTCCTCGTGTGTAATCTTTTTGTTCCCTCAGGGAATCTACAAAGACTATTCACAACTTGTGTTACAAGCATTTACAAATAAAAAGTTTCCAGCGTGTGTCAAAATTCTTGTTGACGTAAGGAATTTAAGAAAACTCCATGAAACACTTTGAACTTTTTTTTTCTTTTTCTGTAGCTTGTTATTTTATTTTATTCCTATTAAGAAAATATGCAAAATCTTACTACATATGCAATCCCCCTTGTGCCTTTTAATAGCTATGCACCCAGAGAATACAGGGGCACTCCATTGGTCTGGTGTCTACATGCATATAGTTATGTGCATTATAGAAGGTTCACTAAATCTAAAAGATGTATTCCATGCATTGAACATAGACATTCATCTGCTTACAAATTGGATAAAGGTAAGCAACTCTAACATATTTGCTCTCTTGGTTCTATTTTTAATACCACCAATGATTTTTAAGTTTAGTTTTTCATAATGAACATTTTTCAATTTTAATGCCTAGCAACCAAAGTGACATTGATACAGTTTGTTCTGGTAGCAATTGTTGGGGTTAATTTCAGAAAATTGCTTCTCGCCCCTTTCTTTCAAACAAATTTTAATACTTTATCCATTTTGGTTTCCTTAAATACAATTGTTTCTTGATTGCAGAATTCTATATTTTCCATTTCTTAGCTACCTGTAATCTCTACAATATTCTGGATTTTTACTGTTAAAGTGTAAATTCCACCTTAAGAACCAAGTATATTCTGGATTTTAATTCTTGCTTTTATGAAGCCCTTCTAGGTATAAGGGATTGGGTAAAAAGCTGAGGCAAATGTGGCAAAAACTATTTTCTAAGAAACAACTACATTGAGAATTTTGAAAGAGTGGTTCTATGTAAAAGCCTCCCTTGGGTAAGTAGCTGGGGGTAATTGTTTCAAAAGTTGTTTTCTGAGAATCAACAATATTGGGAATTATGAAAGTGGTTCCATGTAAAAACAAACCATCTTGTAGTTTTGAGACACTACCCTATTATTTGGTTTGTAAGAGATACCAGTACTTGTAGATTAGAATTTAGCTGAAGTCATCTGACAGTTTCCTTGGTATGAGCTAATTTTGATAGAAATTCAGGGGAAAAAACATGTTTAAAAAGTTGAAGTTTATTATGTTAAGTTTATTTATCACATACTCCAATTGCACTACGATTCTGAAGATATTATAACTCGAGGAAGTTGAATATTTGAGCAGAATTCTTAGTGTTGTTCAGCAATAAGTAGAAGATATGTAAACGAATGATAAAAGTAAAGGGCTGAACAATAACCAGCATTGGAAAGTAGCACAACTAATAAACCATCAGGTCACAAAGAAGACAAGTGGAGAAGTGCGGTGGGTTGAATAGACGACGGAATGAGAAGTGGTTTACCAAAGAACTATAGGGGAGAACGCCTTACGGCATAAAAAATACCGTGCAAGCATAAATGGGAATACTATTCGGTCAAATACTCCTTTTACAGTATGGAAAGAAAGGGCAAAATAGGGCTGATAAAGACATGAACAGTCCAATCTTTGGACCATGCACCTACAGACGATGTCTAAATTCAAAAGTGAGAAGGTCTAAATTAAATTCATTCATTCTTCCTACTAAAGGTTAATAGCAATGGTATACTGACCCCATTCGATCTAAAAAGTTCTGGTAGTAGTTCCTACGGCAGTTCTAAGGATTCCTAAGTGGGCATACCCATATTAAAAAAATAGGAACATCAAGAAAAATGTAGGTCAAAACGTTTTTCTTCTTCTAATGATCATGGTGGTGGAATCCCGCCCATAAGGATAATATTAAAATATTGCTCACTCATTGGGCACAGAAAATATAGATTTGGTTTACTTAGTGATAACTCAATTGCCAACTCACAAGTGCCCAACGAGTCAAATCACAGACTTGATGCTAGCTAGCAATAGGAACTCAAATCATTTTACTTTTTTTCCCCATTATGATGGTGGAATCCCACCCCTTCTAGAGAACATTTCAATATTTCTCACTCCTAGGGGAATGAAACTACATAAGCAAGTTGCATAGATATAAACACCTACTCGAAGAGTCAACTCACAAGTTGCTACGAACTTGT
>LPNX010457266.1:587742-652881 GCA_001517045.1 Pseudotsuga menziesii | reverse complement strand
AGATACAATTACCAACCTAGGAATTCAAAAAAAGGGCCAATGTAAAGTGAATTAAAAAGTTACAATTACCCACATAAGAATTTTAAAAAGATGATTTTATAAATGACTTGTGATGTTATAATTAAGATGTTAGAATTACCAAAGTCGGGAATTACAATTACCAAAGACATGTTACAATTAAGTTCATCTGCAAAAAATTTTAATCCCAACCAACCAACATAGCAACACAACCATCCGAGAGCCCTCCTCAACACACAAGGTAACATCACTCATAACGAGTGAGTAATCCGAGGGCCTTAGAATTAATGAGGAAACAAACTCAGGGCATGTGATGGAGCTATAAGAAAATAGTGTCTGGGATATTTGCTATCTATTTTACATGCAAACAACCAAGTAGAGCTGGAATCCCACACAATGGTAGTTCACCGTCAAGCTAAACTTTTCCCAAATTATCTATATTTCCAACTACCCTTTCTAAGTTTTGGGCGGAAACACTTATTTGGGTTTTCTTTTTGTTATTTTTTGTTGTTGGAGAAGAGATGGAGTCTACCTCTTCTGTTGTAGAATGCATTGGAGTCCCAAACTATGGCAACTCATTGGTTGTCGGTTTCCCTATGCCTTTATTGCTATTAGGATTTACTACAAGATAGGCATGAATTCCCTAGATTCCACATGAAAATGCCGTGTCATCTTAACTCAAGAAGGAGAAAAAGGAAACGCATTTTCGCATAATATACCCTGTCATTTTAACTCCACTTAGAACACATGCATATAAGAACACATCCATACAAGACATTCAAGAAACTCAATACGCATTCTTCGCTGAGGGGTTTACTTACTGGGGCCTATCTTGTGCGAAGAACTGGGGTTGCAAAGGGGTATTCGTGGACCATAAATAGTCTGAAACTTAGATCTGCAAGGAACAGAGCGATAAGATACATAAACTCAGACAAAGTTCTTCCCATAACTTGAATAACAAGATTCCTTCGTTAATGAGACACCCACATCCATTCCTGGACAAGATAATTAACAAATATATTTATATTCAAGAATGCCAAAAGAAACTAACATGGAGTAAATTCTGCGTATAAAAGTGTATTAAGAGAACTAAGGCCTATTCTATGAAAGTAAAATAATTTGGAAATTCAGAAGTCATTGTCCCTGTATAGAAACTTGACATACCCTTTAAATAATTAGAAAAACAAATATTAAAACAAGAAAAAACATAAACCAACATTTTTCTTTACCTGTTTAATTTCAAAACAAAAAATTCTTCAAAGAAAACGCATTGTAGATGTGAATATCAAGATCAAGCATCAATGGAAACAGGGTCACCCTGAAAATAGATACTGCCAATAACAGTTTAGCAACAACTTACAAAACTGCTAGTATATAGACAAACCATGGCAAACAAGCCACTACGCAAAAACTTTATGAAATAGAAAATTAACCACACAATTTGCAAATTTTCAGCCCTACCAAATAGGATATAGTTTCTATGAAATCCAAATTGAAAAATTCAAGCCCTGCCATATAACTATGGCATGCTTATTTGAAAACCATATCACTAAACGCCCTGTTACCATCGAGAATGAATGCCAGGCTGTTGGAGACCGCCAATAAATCAGGCCCAATCCAGGACCAAAGGCCTCCCAAAACAACAAGCTGAAGCCTAAATGGACCCTGAAACGAAGGAAGCCTAAAACTAATTACGCCAAGGACTAACACACCAGACACACTTCCAAGACCTACATGAGTCAGTCCTGTACCAACAAAAACCTATACCCCAAGATCAAAAACGTTGTAACAAGCCCTTTGAATATTGATACCAGTCCAGAAGTATCACACGAGGCTAAGCCAATCACTAGATAAGAGAAACCGAAAGAGGATATGTGTAAGGAAGGGGGTAATAAAGAATTCTCTTCCTTAGTTAGCAGCAGCGGCGGTTTTTATCATATTTAGGCAAGCAAATTGAAGTTAGGGCACAATGAATCTCACTGCTTGTCCTGTTGATTCTAGGTGCTTCCCCACAATGGGTGGTACATCTTAGCAAGCAAGCTCCCACAGATAGAAGCCAATCGACACTTTCTAAACTAACATTTGGAGTGGGAAAAAAGACAACTGGCATAGACAACATGCCAGGATTTTAACAAGGAAACAACCTTTCGAGCCGAGAAATGATGGAAATGAACGCAATAAAGATGGAGGAAACCATCGACAAAGGTGGGAAGCGTTGTTTAACCCAATTGCCATAATGAAACTAATCCCCCATCAACATTCATAATGGTTCAGCTTTACATGGGTTGTTGGTGCTTGATTTGGGTACGAATTCAGCAGTTGCCAAGGTATGCAAAGATGAAGCATTGCGTGTTGCTTCTGTTGCAAAGATGAAGGATTAACCTCCCCATTTCAAAAGTGCTTGTTGCTTTTCCTGTTGTTTGGTCTGCCAAGTGGAAAAATAACCGTAATAAATCTACAGTTTTGGCCATAGTGGGGGCTTGGCTTGGGGGGTTTCCTTTCTTTGTTCCCCTGCATTGCCTACAAGTTTGGTTCTTCATTTTCAGTGATCCAAGACCACCTCATAATATGATGTTTTGTTTGAAGAAAAGATTCAATATCTGAAATACAACAAATTATTCAGGGGTTTTGAATTATTCTAAGCTATACGAGAAATTGTAGTGCTCGATTGCTATACGAGGGGTTTTGAATTATTCTAAGCTATTCAGGGGTTTTGAATTATTCTAAGCTGCAGTGACCGATTCTTTTAATGGCAGTTTTTTGGAAATTGATGAACGGCTTGCAGAGGGCAGAAATTGCGATAGAAATGAAATTGCGTACCTGTGTTTTTTTAGTTCTTTGGCTCTTTGAATCATAATTCCTGCAACTAGAAACAATGCAACTTCTCTATGCAAACCCATGCAAACTAAATTTAACCAGTAAACACCATTTATGCAGCAGGGAGGGGCGGTCGCCAAGACAAGATGTTCAACCACCTCCAAACCGAGAATAAATGCCAAACCGAAAAAAAAACACTGGTCTTTCACAGGACGGGCTCTCCAAATATCACCCACGGTGCTCCAGAACCGCTGGACAAGTGCGGTTCTGACAAAATCAACACTCACGGCAAAGCCCATGAACAATGAAACTTGTAGGAGAAATGGGCAGTTCTGACAAACTCAACAATCACGGCAAAGCCCATGAACAATGAAACCTGCAGGACATAGTAGGGCAGCGACCAGAAACTTGCAGGACAGAGCAGGGCAACGAAACTTTAAACCACGTGGAGGACCAGCAGATCGTGAAGAGGACACGCAGAGGAGCAGGGTTGGATGAATAGACGATGAAAGGAACAATGTTTTTCTGAACATGTTCGAAGAAAAATGCCTTACGGCGTAATTAAGATATGATGAGTGGTTTAGCCCAACGCTTTCATGTAAGAGCAAACATCCATGATTCTTGGCATAGTTGACTAGGTGAATGATGTGATTGACATTAATGCCACATACCATTTGTGAGAGCTTTTACTTTATCGTTGATCTAGAAGGGTTCGGAGAGTTCCCAGCTCATCATTCTTCCTCCCATCAATCGAAAGGTTCTCTGCTCACGCCCAGTTCCTGGCCTAGTGAACCCTAGCAGTTTTCATGTTACCTACTGTTTGTGAGAGCTTTTAATTTACCTTTGATCTAGAAGGGTTCGAAGAATTCCCATCTCATTGTTCTTCCTCCCAGCATTCGAAAGGTTCTCCGCTCACGCCCAGTTCCTGGCCGAGTGAACCCTAGCAGTTTTCATGTTACCTATCGTGTACATTATCTGCTGCAACCGTGATGCACCAGTTTCATGGTTGCGTAGCAACTCTTTGCTCTACTGTTCGGTTTTCAGCCAACACTGGTATTCAGAGGTAAGTTCTGAACAATGCACAAATATTTTCCTTGATATTCATATGTTGCGCTCTTTAGTTTAAATGATAGAAATGCTAGCCTCATTTCAATGATAATGTAGGTACTTTCAAAAATAGAGTTCAAGCTTGGAGCATAGCATTGGGCCAAGCTCTTCCTGGAAGCATTGTTGCTCTATCTCAGCTTTATTTCTCTCTAAAACGGATGTGTTGGTTCTCAGCATAGGATGGAAGGAGTCTGCTATTGTCCATACTGCCTTTCTCCCTTTCCAAGGTGAGACTCGCTGGCAGTTTTTCCCTTATTTTGCTTGAGGGTTTTTAGAGAACGGTTGAAGCAACAAGCTCTGAACCGTGAATTAGAGCTTAGAAATTTTTGGTTAAGACTTGTGAAAAAGGGCTAAGGGTTTATATCTCAATTAGTTTATATCCTTAAAGGACTGCAATAGCTACTATTTTGATGACTTTTGGGTTGTTAGTAAGGTATTGTTTAACTAGTTTTTAAATTTGATAGTGTAACAGAAATCTACTCTGTACGAATCGTTTTGATCCTTAAGTCTCTAACGATGACGAGTCTATCGGCAACCTAAAGTTTAATTAGTTTTTGTTTAGTTTTATTTTTGTTATCAAGATGCTTGTAATTTGATAAACCCTAAGATGGTGATTCTAGCGAAACTGTATATGGATTTTGTTGTTAACCATCAGTCATTAATTCTGTTAGTAGGGTTTAGCCAAGCAATTCTGTTACATAAGAAAATTATGATAGATAAGAGTTTTGATGATAACGGCTATAGGTGGTCAAAGGCACCTTTACTTGCTCAGTTTCAAAACCGGGTTTTAAATTTTTTATTTCTCTTTCCCGTAGAATTGATAATACTTATATATATAGCTTACATTCTGCACAAGCTTGGTGCAGCTTCCTCACGTTTAAAAAGGCTTGCCTATTTAGCTTTCTGTAAACCTTAAGGGTTAATAAAACTATATGCATTGTATATCTACTATGCAGACTCAGATTAACATGTGACTATTTTTCAATATTATTCCATTATATAGTTAATCAGGATCTCTGTAATCCTGCTATCCAAAAAATATATAGAAAGAAAATTCTTCTTTTCCACCAGAAATAATAACCAAACAATATTAGTATTTATAATAAACAACATTCTATCCACCAAAGATGAAACATAATTAAATAAATTGTCTACTTCTGAGCATGAAACATAAAATAAAACTTACCAAACGAATAGTGAAACTGGGTGTTGAGCAGCCCTGCTCCACCCGGCCATAGGACCTCAAAGTCAAACAACCTGCAAGAGTCACCCTCTTGCCTAGAATCTCAGACTTATTGTGCCGATATTTCCTGTTCAAGTGCCAGCAACTATGAGGAATAATTACTGCCCAGATTCTGAAAGCTCAAATAAATTGTAGACCCTGAAAGCCCTAATTGTTATGACCCTAAGTTAAGCACCATTGGCAAGACGTTTCGGAGGGTGCGTCAAGATGTGCTATTCAAGAGCCTACGACAAGCCTATGCATGGGGATGCACTATTCAAGAGCGCATAACAGGTTCATAATATTTTGGTAGTCTTGGTGGGCGGATCATGGTGAGACGGACATGATGGTGTACTAGCGTGTTGGATCGCTAGGAGGACCAAGTGACTTGCATCCCGATCAGTGTTTGCTTGTGGACTCGACGGAGGATGATGCGACGAGCATTACATAAGTGCAAAGTAACACTCGGTTAGGACAATAGGCATTGATGGATGTCACAGGAACACATCACTATGTTAGCATGTCGTTGAGCTTGGCTAGGTTGCAAGGACAACACCTCAAGGCATCCTCAAGGACCGATCCTAGCTAAGCATGCACGCATGAGTAAGTGCGTCGTTGGTCATCCAAGTGTTGGCTCGAGGGTGAACGTGCAATAATTCACATGTTTTATGGTTGGGTGGCGTTGCAATAGGTTGCATCGCCTATGGTGAACGATCATTTAACAATCCACGCAACTCTAACTTAGGTGTCTGACTTTGGTTAGGTCAGGATGGTTTCAGTTAGGCGTATTCCGGGTGAAACTTGCGGTTGATGTCCAAGCCAAGCTAGCAAGCTCACTTTGGTGTCGTGTGTGTTAGGCTTTCGAACGGTATGGGACGCTTGAGATGGTTGGAAAATCCTAGGCCGGTGACAAATGGTATTAAAGCCACGTTCACCACCAACCCCTCTTTCATTGGACTTGCTGATGGAGCCGAGTTGACGAGGACGACAACATATTTAAGTGGGGGAGAATGTTACAGCCCTAAGTTAAGCGCCATTGGCAAGGCATTTCAGAGGGCGTGTCGGGATGCGCTATTCAAGAGCGCACGATGCTAGTGAGCTTTCCCAACTAGCAAGCTCACTCCGGTGCCGTGCATGTCTAGGATTTCGAACGGTATGGGACGCTCAAGATGGTTGGAAAATCCTATGCCATCAAACAACAAATCTTGAGAGCTCTAATGTTTCATCATTTCTGATCTTGATAGCTCGGTTTTTTTACATCCTTAAAGTTCTTCTTTTTCATAAGCAGGCTTTTTCTTCCCTAGGCATGCCTTTTATTTGCCTAGGACTTTCTTGGCAGCAACTACCTCCCCATCAGTAGGGATGAGCAAAAGGTCAACAATTGACTTAAGTAAGAGTTTTGTTAATTAACAACAAGGTTGTTCATAACCGTTTTTGTTAATTAACAACAAGGTTGTTCAGAACCGTACAATAATTTAATATCATTTATGGAATAATTCATTATTTACATTATCACTTAAAGTCGTAGACTTTGTAAGCAATACTCACCACCATTTACATGTTCATATTAGGGTTATTACAATTGATATTATTTAGATCGCGTACAAGGGGTCAAAGGCTTGGTAGGGTGCTCTCTACTCATGGTGCATGGTGCCCTTCCATACTAGTCTAGGAGTTGGCTCACGTGCACCACATTTAGTTTAGCCTTTAGGACTTGCATTGAAATACGAAGATAAATATTAGTACTGTTATTCACTAAGTTGCACTTAGGTGGATTTCTAGTGAGCAGTCAAAGACTTTAACAATTCAATTGTTCATCACATGCGTTCAGAAGTTCATCAGGCCAATCAGTGGCCCTTTTTAATTTTTATTTTTTACATGTTCATACCCTGCGGGGAAATTGTACTTAGCATGATGAAATTATGTAAAAGATTTGGATTTACTAAGACCTAGTCATCAATACTTTACTCTGGGGTGTTTTTTCCTTGAGAATTATACGTCGTTTTTTAATGACTTATAATTTTTGAGTTTTTCACCCACTCCAAAGCTAGAGTAAATGTCTTGGTGGTTATACCTTAGGAGGTTATTAAAACATATATGTCAATGTATATTTCCATGCTAATCATTTTTTTTGAGTCATATGAACATGTACCAAGTACCCCATAGGGTTTTTTTAATTTCTGGAAAATATAATTTTTTTCTTCTATTTTTCTAGGCTTATTTTTAAAATGTTAATTAAAAATATTCAAAAGGGCATAAAAGTGTGGTCTAGGGGTGGAATTTTCCATGGGGGTGCTCATTTTCTAACTCATGGCACCCACTTAACCCCTAAACCTACTTTCATAAGTTTTTGAGTAATTTTTTATTTGTAATTATTACTCGAAAATGGTAAAAAAGACCAAAAAATGGATAAAGTGAAAAATTCAACAACTCATAAAATAAAGGAAACATGCAGAAAGTGATTTTTATGAGTTGGCAAATTAAAGTGGAAACATTCCTAAGGTTTCTAAAACACTTTGGAGTGTTTTTCTTGCTAAATAAAGGCAAGTTGATTTTGCTAAATCAAGTGGAGCACATCTCTGAAGAAAATGATGGAAATTTGTGAGGATAATAGCAATCTTGAGTTATGAATTAGAAGCTGGCATATTTTTTGCCTTTTCCATCCCATGCCAACTCAAGCAAAGCGCTCTCTCTTAGGCAAAGGCACCACCCTCTCTTGGTCATAGTTTCTATATAAGCAAGGCATTGCTCCATTATTTGGAGATGGAGGATTGAACCTATGCTCTTGTAATACTTAGTTGCTTCTATATTTTGTAGAATAAAGTGAAGACTTTGGAGGTCCAGAGGGTGCCAATTTTTATGGTTGTGAATGCTTGAGTTTCATGGAGGTGATATTTTGCTAGTTGTACTTCTCTTTATTTCAAGCTTGTAGATGTTTATCTAGCTTAAAAGGTTATTTCTAGCCCATAGAGTAAACATTTGTAGTTTCAATTTGTTTACTTATGTTTTGCTATTAGAGATCTAAGAGGAGCCAACTGTAGTTAGTTATACTGAGGCTCTCCCAAATTTCTCTTATCAAAATATACTATATTTAATCTCGTTGTTTAAAGGTTGTGTAGCTTTATAGATCATAGAAGGCGAAGGAGGATTTTGAGCCACATCTTTTTCCTCTTCGTCGTTATTCTTTGGATCTAATGTTTTGTGTCCTACAGGTGCGCTCTCTTCTTCACAACGTTCAAGCTTGAGCTTGAGGGTCTTCTCTCCCATCTCATAAAAATTCAATCTTTCTCTTTGGTTACTTTTCTTACAAGCTTAGATTTCTTTAAAAGATTATTATATGAAGTTTATGCTTATTTACATCTTAGATCTAATAGATATCTTAAGCTTAGATCTAACACTTCCTTTATAGTACAAGCAATAAATTTTCCCCATTTTTTGTAAAGGACTATATAGTGTATTTTATGTACATGCTTGTTCTAATCCACAAATTTGTACATTGTTAGCTTGCTGGTTTTTAGTAGGTTGAAAGAAAAAGAGAGAGAACCAATGGTCAAATTTCGACAAATCTAGCTATCCAAAGGCTCCAAGTGCCCACTCTTTTTCCCTTTCAATTTCGAGTCATTGTAAACCTCAGTGGTCCCACATTTAAAGGATCAAAGCTCTTCTTTCTCCTAAAAAATTATTGTAATAAAATAAATATAAGAGAAGCAAGTGGGATACACAACGCCCACATCCCATCCCCCCTGTGGGGATTCACAGTGTCTCTTTTCTTGAAGTGTTTTTTTTTGTTTTTCTTGTGGTTCTTAATTAACACAAACACAATTATCTTAATAGAGGCTATATAATTTTTTACAAGTAATTTTAGTTTAAATTTTCTTTAAATTTATTAGTTTTTGTAAAGAGCACTAACCCACTACGATTTTTCCTAGTACCGAAAGGGAAAAGAAAACCATAGTGTAGTAATTAGTCTCATCAGTTTGTTTATATTTACACAAGCACACAATCTGTCCTAGAAGGACTGTATCATTTTGCACTTTGCCTTTTTTTGAATTGGAACAAACATTTGCTTCTTCCATGTATGCTCTACCCCTCCCAGCTTTGTCCGACTCTTGGGGATATCAAAAGCGAAAATGTGCATTAATTACTTACTCACATTTGATTTAATCAAATCACATTAATAAAATTAACATCCTCTAAACATTAAGAAAATCTGACGTAAACGAGTTTGGTGAATAGTGGGCAAATTCTTTAGGGGAAGCGAGAACAACTAGAAAGTGACCGTGGGGTCCCGTTAGGCTACATTCTTGTTGGTGTAGTGTTGAACCACCCCCCACGACTCCATCTAGCCCACATTTTCTCATGCAGAGCCACTTTTCCCAAAATCCGAACATATTCCCTGTACCATCCGATATATCGGGAATCCCCTCTCTCCTTTAATCAATTCATCTTTTAAATAATATAATTGACCAAGAACATAATTCCAAAACATTTACTTTACAACAACATTTTCTTTGACTCCTCGACATTGGTCTTTAATATTTATTATTTGCTTCATTTAGTTAATCTATATTTTATCGTGATTATTTTATTTCATATGTGTTGTATATTTGATTTAATTCTACAATTGTCTTGATTAATATATTAACCTTCAAACCCCTAAACAACAAATTTTCATCTAGAACAATTAATTACCTAAAGCCTTAGTAATATTAATAGGGTCTACCCCTATTGGCTTCATTAGGAGTTAAGCCTAAATGGAGGAGTCTAGATCAAGTGACAGTACTTGACTCAAGACTTGCCCCCAAGGACGCACTAAGCAGCTTGAATATTTCTGTTGCGTTAACCCCAGGTGTGTAAGAGGCGACAGCAAGCACAAATAAATGAATATCAACCAAGAATAATATCTTATCTGCCTAGGCCCTTTTAAACAAAATTGCATTCTTTAACCAAGATTAGAATTAACAACTCAATTTTAATGAGTTGCTAATCAATATGAACCTTGATGCCCTATAGTAATTTATCCCCTAATAGGACACATTTCCTTAAATAGGAAGCAGGGAGGGAGGAGTTGGCTAGAAAATTTTGAGATCCACTTCTAGGTTGACATGTCATAACAAGATGACCAAAAGAGATAACTAGATGAGATGCTTAAGGCTTTTGTGCAACCTACAAAAGGGCACATGGGTTGAGGGGTTCCAAGAAGAAGCGATCTATGTTTTACGGTAGCCCAGTGAATGCAAGGGGCCACAAAAAGGTCCTTCTTGACTCCACCAATGGTTTGTACACATGATGAGGTTAAGAGAGTGAGGAGCTTTAATTAGAATTAAGCATCCAAATTCATTAATTTGGGCATCTAGCACATGTTTGCAACAAAACCATCTATATCCATTCTTTGGCTTATATTTTTTGAAGCCCATTCCAATTCCAGTGCTTCTAACGATGAAGAGGAGATTGAAGGCTCGACTTCAATAGGGAAAATCCAAAATAATATTTTTCCAATGATCTAAAGGACTAAAACCATATGCTGCATAAGTTCTATTTCCACTTTTAAAGATTCTCAAGGTCGAAAACCATGGTAATTGGACTAGAGTCTTTGCATTTTGTGTTGGGGGATTGGCAACCACCAAATTGTTTGCTCATAAATACATGTTAAGTTCTTACCTTTGTGTTAGGGTATAGGTGACGACCAAATTGAATACTCTTAAATACATGCTTGATTTGAACCCTCTACCTTTCCAATTTAGGAAGGGTTGATATCCTCCTAGGCCTTTGCATATTAAAAACCACTTTGACTTTAACCATGATTAGGGTGACAATTATATTTTGTAGATTCATGGCCAACCATGACTTCTTGCCCAAAGGAATTCCCCAACTAATATAGTTTCACTTGAGCATATTTTGGTTATCCATTTCTTCTAAGGCTTTGTTGATATTATTTAGTGCATGGTAATAATCCTAGATTCATTACTAAGCTATCTTCTCAAGAAAACAATTTACTTAAATCTCTATCAAAATTGCTGCAATCTAATTGTCACTAGGTATTGATACATATCAAGTTGAAGAAAGTAGCAACAAGTACACAAATCTGAAACTCAAATCACATTATTGTTAATCGCTCTTGAACATAAGAATTACACTTAAAGCTTCAAACTCTACCCTTCACCCATTACTGTCTACTCCTAAAACCAAATAAACAAAGCCTATACCCTTAGGCTTCTCCTTTATAGACTAGGAAGAAGCTATAATGACTTTGGACACATGCACAACAATGTCTTAATTGAAATAAACCTAAATCCTAGGTCTACACTTTGCCTTGGTATTAGTGCTTTCAACCTGCATCAATGATCTATTCCTAGGAAAGTGCCCCCACTAGAAGAGAGTGTTAAAGATAGAGCAGTATCGAGAGCCATTCTATGAGAGAATGGAGGCACCTTCTCAGTTACCTGGAGTTGATCATCTTAATTCAGTTTGGGATTGAAGCTCATCCTGGGGCTGAGAGCCATTCTTTAAGAATGGAGGCACTTGGTCAGTTACCAAGATGTTTGTAGCTGTGAGACCCATTCTCAAGGAGGATGGTACCCTAGTCAGTCAACTAGGGAAAAGTAAGACTCTAGAAGGTACCCTAGGGCCCCTAGCAGTCTCTTGGGGTTCTTGGTATGGGGGAAAGCAGGTTGATGCCATGGCAAATTCCTTAACATGTTGTTTAGGGGCCCTATATGTCTGTAGGGTATTCTGGTCTAGGGCCAAACAATTTCTTGGACACGAGGTCCAAGTAGATTCTGCAGGATGAGATAGAGACTTTTTGGTTTGTGACCAGGTAGATTCTTGGTTTGCTACCAAGAAGTTCCTGCAGGAACACCCTTGGTCAGTTAACCAGGTGAATCTTGGTCAAGTTAACCAAGATGATGTCCTATCTCCGAATTGGTTATTACTATATTGTTTCTCAAGGGACTGGCCACCCCTTGATGATGTCATGAGCACCTAACCCTTAGGAGCAGTATTGAGGACCAAAGGATCGTACCATGTGGTTTGGATCTTTCCTTTATATAGTGATGATAAAATATATGAAACAATGTACCTTGAGAGAGAGAATATTAAAGTCCTTGGTATTCTTGGTCTTATAGGTAAGTGTTTTCCCACCCTTATGGTTCACCTTGATCTTCCAGGTTTGTGGGTTGTTTTATTGTGACCCCCTTGGTTGACTCATGGTCCTTTATCTTACTTGGTTCACCTTGATATTTCCTTATGGTTCAGCATGACCGTGTCTGTCCATACTTGGCTTTAGCGTCCCATGCAACATGACTGTGTGTCTCTGCCATGTATAACCGAGTGTCTCTTGTACAGCATGGCTGTGTGTCTCTGCCTAGTATGACCAAGTATCGCTTGTGATGTGTGACTGTGTGTCTTTAGCGTGACTGTATTGAGTATGACTGAGCTGCTAAAGCCAATACATGTGGTTGAAGTTTTTCTTCCCTGTTGTCTAATAATCCGAGGTTTGTTTCTGTCTACTTTAACCCTCTCTCTCTAGGTATGCAAATTGTTTACAAAGTTGACTTGTACTTTTGTTGAAGATCAAACCTAAAAGTATCTGAGTATAAGGCTGATTCAAAATAATGGTTATGATTCTTTAGTGCTGTTATCTCCTGTACATCATTTATTTATTTTTATTGTACATGGAATTTGGTGAATCATCTCAAGGGTTAACTTTAATGCAGCAGTGACCAATGGAGTGTTAAAGTTGAAAGAGATGAAACTTATGTTTATTTTTATTGTAGTTTAAATTGATTGGAGTAGTACTATTTTGGATCTTGTTTTATATTTCTGCTAATGCATTAAAGTTTATTTCTTATGTTAAAACTTTCCTAACCCTAAAACTTTAACATGGTCTCAGAGCTTAGGCTGTAGCTAACTTTGTTTTGAGGGAAATAGAGTCTACAATGATCCTAAGATAAGGGTTGCCAAAGTAACAATAAGGACTTGAACTACAAGGTTTGAACTTTATAGATCTTGGCTGTATGGTATATCTGTTGGAGTACCTTCCTTGCATGCATCCAAATTTTCTATGCTTGTTCTATACAAGGTACTAAAAAGCCAACATGCTTGGATATGGGCTTGAATGGCCGCTTTGATGATCATCATTACACCGCAATCCTTGAGCGTGTAAGAAAGGTTCCAATTAACTATATGAAAGAACTAAACATCTTAATATTTTCCAAAAAGAAAACTATGGAGATATTTTTCAATACTTTGGTAGTGGAGGGAACCCAATTGCAGTAGTAAACAACAATTGCAACCCAAATCTTAGTGCATATTTGAAACTTGACAACCAAGGCTTAAGGGATTAGACATCCATTTTGCTTCCTTTTTTCCACCATCAAGATAACCATTTCCTACAATTTTGTTTGGCAATCTGTGGAATGCAAAGTGGATGCCTAGAAAGTTGGATCCAGGATAAGCATTAAGTGATAGCTTGGGGAGCTTGCTTGTCGCATTGGTATTGGCCCATTGAATTTTGGACCCATACATTATAAAAAAGGTTTAGACTCTCCAAAGTTTTATCCTTCAATTCATTCTCCTCAAGGATGGTGATGAAGGTGTCATTTGTGAAGTGACCATTAACAAGTTGCCTATCTTTAGGGTTAGGGAGAGGATTCGTCTTAATGAACCCTTTTCTAATTTTGTGGGAAATCCCTAGGCATGTATTGTCTTTTACTTTATTTTATTTTATTCTCTCTTATTTTAAGTGTGTTATGATGATGTATAATTTGAATTTTCTCCAACCTTATAACTATACGTAAAAATAGTTTCTATTGAATTGATTAATTGGTTATTAATGCTCATGCATTTTTAATTTTTTTTGTTATTAATTTCCTTGGAAATAAATCCTTGGGAAACTCTTAGGTACATCCCACATTTCAAGGAGGGTACCTAGCATAAAGTAGGCGATGTATAGTTAATGCACCTAACCCTGTGGACATTGAACCAAGGACCTCCACAATGCTTCTAATTACCAATGTTCCCTCAAGTTTTCGAGACACGGGAGTGGGGAAACGCACGTTGGGGATGGGTAGACCACCCCAAAATTTTAGGGAAATTCAAGGGGGACAGGGGGGGCATTGAGGTCATAAAAATTATAATAATATTATAAATCTCGGCAGTAACAATTCATCTTGTATATATATATAGCCTAAGCTTCTCCTTGTAAATATAGTCTAATTCTTCAATGATTCAACACACTTCAACATTGTGTAAATCCATTGCATAAATGTTGTAATGGGAAATGTGACTAGTGGACCCTATTTCTTCATGATTCCAAAGGGCATCACATTATTTGAGGATTTCAAGTCCAACATACAATTATACAAGAGTGAACTATTAATCCTATATTGGAATCCTATTCATCAATAAAAACCAATGCCCGCCTCCTCTAGGCTTTTAGCCCTTTCCTCTACCTTGAATCTCAAATTTGACCCTCGAAGGACATTACTCAAAACCCTACAATTTTGATGAAACCTCATAAACCAAGCATTAAACTAAGGTAGAATTAGAAAAAAATCATGCTTAATAAGTGATGCTTGACTAAAGGGTACATTTAGAAATGTTGTAATGGGGAAATGTGACCAAAGGACCCTATTTCTTCATGATTCTAGAGGGCATCACATTATTTGAGGATTTCAAGTCCAACATGCAATTATACAAGAGTGAACTATTAATCCTATATTGGAATCCTATTCATCATTAACTACCTATGCCTGCCTCCTCTAGGCTTTTAGCCTTTGCATCTGCCTTGAATCTCAAAGTTGATCCTCGAAGGACATTAGTCAACACCCTACAATTTTGATGAAACTTCGTAAACCAAGCATTAAACTAAGGCACAATTAGAAAAAAAATCATGCTTAACAACTGATTTTGCTTGACTAAAAGATACCTCTAGATTAAGGTCATAATAGAGTAGTTTAACAATTAGCACCGCCAACATCAAGGTACATAGAAAGGTTTATGTGCTTGATTGAATGACAATCCCTTAACCTCATACATGATAAAATCCAGTGGAAATGTTGCAATCCTGAAATCCTGAAAAATTGTTTAAGTCTGTTGAATTCTTAATGGGATTTAAAATTCTACTTTTTGCATATGAACATCGATGAGGTGTTGGAACCACTTTCAAACATCCTGAAACAATTAATGGTAATGTTAAAAATTTAAGTAAAAGGATAGAAAATAAAAGATAAGGAAAATACCACTTTCACTTTAAGAATTTAACATTACCATTCTACTGGAGTGCCTAGGAGCCCCCAACTTCACCGGTGCGCGCTTCAAAATAGGGGGACGAGCTCCCCCCTGCATTTCCTCAAGTTTCACCAAATTGAGGATGAGGGAAAAAGTTTCAGAAGGATCCCATGGGGCGTGGGGAGCGAGGGGGGTGAGCTCCCGACCTTGGGGGGGGGAGTCCCTGTGGAACTCTGCTAATTACCAATAATGTTTTGGCAATAGTGGGACCAACTTATAGGGCTAACCCTTGGGGTTAGTGCACATCCACTTTTGTATTGTTAGACTTTGGTTTCCTCAAGTTTCGCCAAATTGAGGATGAGGGGAAACGTTTCAGAAAGAGCCCACGAGGCGTGGGGAGCAAGGGGGGTGAACTCCCGACCTTGGTGGGGGAGTCCCCGTGGAACATTGCTAATTACCAATAATGTGTTGGAAATAGTGGGTCCAACTTATTGGGCTAATCCTTGGGGCTAGTGCACAACCACTTTTTTACTGTTAGACTTTGGTTTATATATTATAAAGCACGCTTTTGCTGCTATCTCTGAACAGTTTAATTCTGGATCCTTTTATATTGCTTCCTCAAGTTCTACGGTCCGATTGCTTCTGGAACTCTCGGTTAGAAAACATTCTATGAACTTTCCACAGTTATACGTGCCACTCTTTACTCTTTGGTCTATATGGAAGCACAGGAATTTATGTACCTTCGAGGGGAAAACTCCAGCTGTCTATCCAGTCCTTCAACATATTGATTTGCTCTACCATTCTTACTCTGTGCCTATAAAAAAGATAAAACACAGAATGGTAGGTCTGCCATCAAAATTGGAGTATCCCTGTGGTTTTTTTGATGGTGTAGCCGCCAAGAACACTGGGGGGGCAGGATTCATCTTGTACTTGAGTAGCTCCCACAGTATACATTTCACCATGGGCTATGGAAGGATTACAAATACAAAATCAGAGCTGATGGCTCTGTGGGCTCTTCTCTCCGTCACAAAGGTTATGGGAATTCCTCTTCACTCTCTTTTCGTAGATTCCCTTGTCATCATATCATGGGCTACTAGACATGGCACCTTGAACATACCTCATCTGAATCATTGGTGTGATGATTTAAGAGACTTACTACATAACTTTCCAGATTTGAATATGAAACACATATACCGTGAGCATAATCAGATCGCAGATAGTCTCTCAAAATCTGCACTACTTCTTGATTCAGGTTATGGGAATTTCCAGGAATTTTGGGATGATAAGGTTATTGATCATGGTAATTTTCAGTTATATTAGTAAGTGCTGGCCCTTTAAGCACTATTTGATGTTATTAGTTGTGAGCTAAAGCGGTCCCATGAGGAGACTTTCTGTCATCTTTTTTATGCTCATGATTTATGTCTTTTCTGTTCATATCAGGAAACCGATTCAAATCTGACCTGTACATATAGGAGTGATGATAAAAGCCTGCTACAAAACAGGCTGTGCTCTCATGCCCTTGGTATGATGACAGTTTCTCGATGGTCCAAGAGGATCCCTTTATGATCTTATTTATGGAGTCAGTCTCCGTCTGAATATATATATGATGATCTTTGATTCAATAGAATAACAGGATCTGGTATTTTTTCTGCTGAAAAAAAAGTTTAAAGCACGCTTGGATGCAGTATTCTCTTTCCCATATTTTACATTGTTGCATAAATTACTTTTGATTAGACCGTTGTACTATGACAGTTGGATTCGACAAATAAATTAGATGTGAACTTTATCAACCACAAAAATCAATATTTCTTAACATGCAGTAGCAATCACATATATAGTTGGAAATAAACAGTTTGAAGCACAATACACAAAATATGTCCTTCAAATTAGTTTATAATTAAATGCTCAAAACTTACAAGGACATCTCAAAACAAGGTTTTCCTTCCTGCTGATAAATAAAATATGAAAAATGGAAAAATAGATCTGAGAAGAGTCAAGACTGATGCTTTTGTGCGTTGCTGATAAATAAAATCTGAAAAATGGAAAAACAGATCTGGGAAGAGTCAAGACTGATGCTTTTGTGCGTTTGTACAATTTTACGACTTGCACGACCTGTTTGTATTGCTGCACAGTTTTATACAGATCTGTCTGCACATTGTATGGAATTCTGCACAACTATACAGAATCATTGTTGGTGTTGTGTTTTTCAACCCGCAATCACTGGTGATTGATCTTCTCATTGCTGCCCTATTTTTCTCTCACTCGTCCACTTTCTTCATATTCATCTCCCTTCGATAGAAGGAAGCTCGGGGAAGACTCTCTTGTGCAACAATCCCTTTTGACGATAGACCATGGCTTAGTGAAGCCATTCGAAGCTACCCCAACCAACTCTTGATCTGACACTTTCTTCCCAGCTATCACAAACTCATCACGAACCTGTGTGATTCTGTTGAGATAAGAGGCTGGTGTATCTGATCTGGACGTCTTGGTGCCCTTGAATTTCTCCCTCAATACTATCTTCCTGTTGTGGTTATGACTCTAGTATAACTTCATCAGAGCCTCACACATTTCCTTGGCTGCCTTCTTTTCAGATAGACGAGGGATCACATGATCCTTTATTGCATCCAAATGATCCTTCTGGTTTTAACGTCCCTTTGGTTATGGGAAGCTAATTGTGTAGCATCAGTAGGATGGGTGAGTTGCTGATTTGCAAACTCCCAAACACCATTCTCCATCAGCACTAATGCTATCCTCTCCTTCAAAGGACTATAGTTAGACGCATCCTCCAACTGGTCTTCAAATCTCAGTCCAGTTGTAGCCATCTTGTCCAATCAAATACTTTGGCCAAAGAATAGTTTTCTGCTAAAAATAACACTGTAAAAGCAAAATATCTGGGTTTTACCGCAATCTAGAAAAAAGTTCAGCAACTTGCAATTTTTGACTACCTGTACTCTGCCATACGACCATGCCGTATGGGTAAATGGATATGTATAGTATTGTATGGACTTGACTGTTTCTACCGAAGAAAACCTTTGTGACAACTCTGATATCTTGCACCTTCAAAGTTTAGCCGGTTCTGATACCATGTTAATTTTTCTTTTTAAAACTGGTCTGGTTTCTATTCAAAAGCAATATATTATACCCAGCAAATAATCAACTGTTGTAACTTAAATTCTGAAATTGCTAAATAGAAATACATTGGCATTTAACAGTGAATAATGCAACAAAAAAAGCAAATAAGAATCGAACACATGTGCATAAGTTTTAACCTTGGAAACCCCAATAAGGGGAAAGCCCAGAATTCAAGTCAGCACACTTGGAACATATAACCCAGTCCCAATACTCTTCACAGGGAATCTCTCCTTGCATTTTCCATGTTGCAACCTTCCTTCTCCTCAACATGAGTCTGTCACTCTTCTCTTGAGAAAATGTACTCTCTCAATAATGGTCTATCTTTCTCCTCTCCTTGGGCTTCTTTTTATAACTTTTCAATAACCAAACACCTAACCCTTTTTCTCCAAAGTGATGGATTGATGGATTGCTAGGATTAAATCCTAAGCCTCACTCGAGGTCAATGGTCATGACTTAATCTAAAGTTCACTTAATTTTAACTATAAAAAACTTTATTCATTAGCTAACATTAATTAATAAAATTTATCAATGTGCTTTTTCTAAGTTAAACTTAGGAAAGAAATAGAGGTCACTTAAATAAATTAAGCAAGTACCTAGAGAATCTTTTGGACATCTTCTTCATGCTTGACACCTAGCCTATGCAAAAGCACTTGTCCAAGCTATAATAATAATCAACAAGACCAGTTCCAATTCAGACCATTGCCAATCCAAGGGTTATGGAGTCAAGAAATACACACGAATATGGTTAGAATGATATGCAAAAGATGTAGTCAAGCCAGACACAAATGCGTCATGACTAGTCCAAATAGGTTATATGAGAGTGAATGAGAGCCTTGACAATAGGTGCACCAACACAATCGTTTAAGTCAAATAATAATGTGCAGCCCTAATAATGAAAGAAGAACCAGAACATGAAATTATAAAGAGAAGGACCAAGAAAGACAACCTTCAAAAGAATGGACAGACCAAGCAACAAGTCGCACGTTCAATAACAACAATCTCATAGGATTAAATGAGCCATTAACATGTGCCACATCAATCCTTCATTTCAATAGAAATGTTCCCCAATAACCAAGATTACATAAAGGGCTAAGGAGGGATACTATCCTCACATTTAGTTCCTTCTTTTATGCAAGGACTTGATCTTAGTAGAGATAATTTTCAGCAATAGAACACTAGCCACTCTAGCATAATACCATATTTTCCAAGATAAAAAGATGAATGAAGAGAGCCTAACATATACTTGCTTGTAGCTTCACTTCCACCTATCTGATTAGCTAGTCCATAGAGGGGTTCACCCCATCAATCCAACCACGAGGAACAAATGGAGAAATCTTCCCTTGATATAGTGGTATAGATCAATCTCATTACAAATTCAAATAATAATTGTGGTTCTAGATTCACAAATCTATTCTTGGAATTATAATAAAATACCTTGACACTTCTTAGATCCATGTTTTCCTCCAAGGAATACAATAAAATACTGTGAGTGGTTTGTAAATTAATTATTTTCTGCAAGGATGATTGTAAGATATACGAGATCCACAAATTTAGGTGTACATAACTAGTAAGGACCTTTGAAAGAAGGACATTCCTCCCTCCTTGGAATGCCAAGCATCTTCATTGAGTATTGGGTGTACTCCATTAATGCTAATAAAATCCATGTAAAGTGACTCTCATGGGTTAATAATAGCAAGACTTCCTCCTCAAAACTCTTCAAATAATAACTTCCTCAAGCTCTGGAACATGAGCTGACTCTTAAACGCTTTTGAAAATCTAGGACATTACTCATTCAAGGGGTCAATCGAATTAAAACCCTAAATGGTGGATTTAGTATGGATACATGTGCAAGATAGTATTTGATCCATGTGCTAAAGAAACATTTTTTCTTAAAATACACCAAATTAATGGAATGCTCCTAAATTAGTTTCAACTCCCACCTTGGATACTTCAATAGGTGGAACACTTTTCCTCTTTTTGATGCAATGAGGGCATAGACTATGCCAAAATCCTTTCTCTGAGATGGAGTGTTCCACTTCCAAGACTTTATGCCCTTTCTTTGTAGTGCCTTGGATGCTTCCTTTTCAAGCTCTTTTACATTGTGTTTAAGACTTGTGATTGGCCTTGGATATTTTATAGCTAGGATGCCCCTTACATTATGTAGGTATAGAATGCAACTCCCCTAACTACTGGCCGTTCGAAAGCTAAAGTAGCTCTAAAACTGTTCTGTAGTAGTGCCTTTCCTGCCATTGTTGATCTATATGAGAACAAATCCATATTGTATTTATTGTTTAATGATGTAGGGTTCAGGTTCAAGTATAAACATATGAAATACCCCTAAAAGTCATATAAAGGGAGTTAGATAGGGTGCCTTATATCTCAACCAAGTTCATGACTCTGCATAAAGGCATTCCAACACATTAGAGATGAGGGGTACAAATTACCAGTACACACTGAAAACAGAAACCCCTTCCTTGTTCAAAATGGCAGTGCCTTTGGATTGGAATTCCTCTCAACATTAAGCATTGTAAATGTACTACGTGTACCATCATCCAAACATATTTTAGGAATTGTATCAATGTTGGGGTCAAAGGAGCTAGTACTTCGTTTCAATTTATCAATTATGATAAGTGAGTGAGGTGTAGAATTTTGGAGGATTAATTGATGATGCTTCACATAAGTTTTAAAAAAGATAATTGAACTATTTTCGATTTATTAGATGCTCACAATTTGGTGAAAATTGCTTCTAAAACATGTAGTTTGGTTGAGTCCTCAGTTACAAACAAACCATATGGGGCCATAATTATAATGATATCCACTTGGCATATATTAACTTTACCCAACCCATGTATCCATTAATAAGTTGACAATGCGTGGTGCTACTATTCGATAAGGTATTGTTTTGTTTGAAACTCCCTTCCAGAATTAGCTCTAATATGGGATGTCAATCAGTGTGAATATAAATTTGAGGTGGATCACTCATAAAGAATGATTGGTTGTGTTACCCCCTTTTTGCATAGGGTGTTCACCTTGGGTTTTCCTGAGGAGGTTTGAGCATGTCTGGCGCTGTCTTGTCCCAAATCAACAGTCATGAACCAACATTCCTGTGCATTCTAGGATGTCAAGTGGTGTCAATAGCAGTAAACAAGCAGACCTGGGCAACATCTAAATGAAATATTGACTGCAGTATGAGAGTAAGGGTTTCGCTATTTCCTATACTTGACCATGTTACTATATTAGAATTGTAATGAGATTGTTACTCGTGAAACCTTTACTCAGATAGGATTTGAGGGAAGGAGGATGTGTCTTTATCTCTTGGGATGTCATTGATGCTTGGATTTGAGGGTTTCTTTTATTGGGCATTGCAAAATCATTTCGTATATTTTGGAAATTTTAAAGGATGGTAGGCAAAAATTAAATTTTCAAAAGTAAAGATTAAGGCAGAAGCCTTAATTCTTAATGAGATGACAATTATGCAAAAATATACGCTAATTGAGGTTTTATTACAAGTGCAAGCCACATTCTTTAAGGACCAGACAATGGATGGGTATCAAGTTTTATTACAACAGTCTACGACCTATGCTTGAATCTATCACTAATAAGGTATATGGAAATGCTGTCAATCTCAGAATTCAAAATGGCAAACATTTCAGATGTGGATCTCTCTAGATTGGAAGTTACTAAGTTTGGCATTTTATTGTAGGAGTTGTTAATCATGCTTTTGATTACATAAAACTACTAGAGAGCGTTGTTGTACTGAAACTAATCCTATGACTAGGGTGAGGTCATTAACATACTAGGTTAAGGAAGATTGACGTAAAAGACTATCAATAAGTAAAAAAATACTCATAATCCTGCATATGACCACATTTAGACCAAATAAATTCTGATTAAGAAGAGATTAAGGAGAGATTATGCACCTTGCTTTGTATTCAATCCAAGCCACTCCTTGCTCTACTCTAGATATGCTCCTAATTGCCCAAGCTTCAACTTCCCAAACTGATAAAGCCAACCTTCTTCAAATTATTTTGACAATAATAAAGATTATTGATAAATTAAAAGGAAAAAACATGAATATATGAAACAATCTTTTAATATAAAATGCTAATTCTTTATCAAACATGGAATTAACTTAGAATTTGGGAAGGGAAAGATGTCAAATCTCTATTGAAACAGTAAAAACAAGTATAATGTTACCTTTTCTTTTCTTTTACACCTTGCAAAACCAAAACTTTGGATCTTTTGCTTGTTCTCCAGTAATTCGAACCAGTCTCCAATTATATCAGAGGGATGAAGCCATTTGAGGGCAACAACTTTAGGACATGGGGAGTGGGAATCAAAGCATAGGGCTGATGATTACAAGGGATGGTGATGATCTCATTCTTCCAACATAACCTTACTTAGGGAAAAATTCCCTTCTCATGGCCTATATCTAATGTTTTTGTAGTCATTGAAGATAGTTATGATCGGGTAGAAAGCAGATGTAATTGAGGGGTTAGTTACCAAAACCAAAGGAAACATGTTTTTTCAAGATTTTGGTGAAAGACACTAGCAATGCAAAGGCAAGTTGGGATTAAATAGCAGGTTGATAGATCATTTGGAGGGATTCTGTCTCAAACTTAGTTACAAAGCTTTTAAATGCTAGGGAATCATCGAATGATTAAGGTCATAATATTAGATACCAAATCAATGCTCTTCCATGCATAGTGTCCTTTTGTGTTAGCGATAGTTGACATTTGAAGTGTCATCATGAAACTGTTGTCATAGACAGAGAAGTGCCGATTTGGGCTATAACAAGCATCTTGGAGTGTCAATTTCAAAAATCAATATGGAATACATTTCAGATGTGGATTTGGCTAGATTAGTAGTTACTAATTTTGGCATTTTTTTATAGGAGTTGTTGATCATGTTTTTTATTACGTGGAACTACTAGAGAGTGTCTTTGACTTCAAATTCATTATGATACTAAAGAGTGTATTGCTACTTATGATCGCATGCTCTTACAGGCTCCCTAGTTTGAAGGATAATATTCTTGGGTGGTCGATCTTCATCCCGTAGCATCCTAATCATTCCAACCTTAGAAAATCTAGGTAGCCTCTGATCAAATAATGGAGCTACATGAAATTTATAAATGGCAGAACTTAGCCCCTTTCTTCTAGTTTTGATGGCAAGTGCTACTTTGTTGTGAGGAGTTTGAAAATGATCTTCAGAATTTGACTTGGATCCATATTATGATTTAGGGGATTTCTGGATAGCTATTGGGACTTTAATATCTAGAAATCTATTGCATCGGATGGTGCATAGAGATCCATGCTTTAAGGAGTCTAACGTTTTGCTTTTAGATCCATGTTCTTCGGAATAGAGTAGTCATTAATTGAAGAAAATTAAACATATTATGGGGTCCACTGAATGTGTTTGGTGATTAATTGTATGGGTGCAATTCACATGATCCATCTGTCCTATGATCCTGCATTCACCTTTTATCTACCATGGAGCCATCTCTTTTCTCTGTGAGCTTAGTTACTTTGAGCTTGACCTCTTTATCATGAAGCCATAATTATGTATGACTCAGAGGTGGTTGCTTGCACTGTTTTGAGGGATCAACTAGCATAAGGAAGGTCCCACTTGTCACATTAATCCTTCTTGTCAAGAGTTCATCCCCAGGGGTATTCCATTGCCATAGAACATCACTTTGATTAAGTGTTTACCTTTTGTGGGGTTAGCACACATTATATGGAGGTTCCTTTTACTTATTCAACCATGAACTTATCCCATGGAGCTCTATGCATACTTTGGGAGAAGGTAGAAGGCTATCAATTTTTTTTATATTGGTAAGGAGAGAACATTAAATTTAACCACTTTTGAGAAAGTTTGGTAAGAGCAAAAATGAGATCACATGTATCTTGGATTGATGTAATTGTGGCATTGACCACTATTTTTTATATAGGTTTGTTATAGTTGGAAAATAGTGGGGCTTTTGAATTGTTGACCCTACCCTAGGCTAGATCTAGAGATTTAATAATATTTCATTGTAATATTGAGATAAGGTTGCAACGTTTATAATGGTTGTCCTTCTCGTTCATTTGACATGGTTGGATTTTGAGATTTCTCTCTCTTTTGGAACATTGCTGACACATCTTTAATGAAGCATTTTAAAGTGTAAAAGGATTTCTTGTCTTACGAAGAGTTCATCCCCAGGGGTATTCCATTGCCATAGCACATCACTTTGATTAAGTCTTTACCTTTTGTGGGGTTATCACACGTTATATGGGGGTTCCTTTTACTTATTCGACCCTGACCTTATCCCATGGAGCTCTATGCATACTTTGGGAGAACGTAGAAGGATATCAATTTTTTTATTATTGGTAAGGAGAGAACAATAGATTTAACCACTTTTGAGAAATTTTGGTAAGAGCAAAAATGGGATCACGTGTATCTTGGATTGATGTAATTATGGCATTGACCATTATTTTTTATATATAGTTTGTTATAGTTAAAAATAGTGGGGTTTTTGAATTGCTTACCCTACCCTAGGCTAGATCTAGAGATTTAATAATATTTTATTGTAAGAGTGAGTTAAGGTTGCAACCTTTATTATGGTTGTCCTTCTTGTTCATTTGGCATGGTTGGATTTTGAGATCTCTGTCTCTTTTGGAACATCGTTGATTCATCTTTAATGAAGCATTTTGAAGTGTAAATTATTTCTTCTCTTGGGATTTCTGGATAGTTGAATATTGAGGTGTCTTGTATCTTTTAGCATTGTAAGGTTCATTGATGTAGTCCATAAGAATGACAATCTTGCTTAGGAGCTTAAAGTATGAGAATGTGATTTGTTATGTTGTAGTTTTTTGGCTTTGTTGAAGAATTTGGCATCTGTAAGAGATGTGCTCATCAAGTTGCTAGGGTGTAAGCTAGATCTATGAATTGAAGGTGTACGTTGAGGCTGTTAAAGATAATGCAACTGCAAGAGTCATTCTCTAGGAGGATGGCACCCTAATAAGTTAACTAGGGTTCTCAGTCAATTAACCAGGCAGTGTAAGTCCCTAGCAGGTATCTAGTCCCCGAAACAGTCTATTAGGGTTCTTGGTCTGTGACCAAGCATGTCATATTCATGGCAAAGTCCCGAGCATGTGTCTAGGTTCCCTATATGCCTCTAGGGAATTTTGGTCAGCAAGCAAATAGTTTCTTGGTCATAAGGACCAAGCAAATATTGCAGGCAGAGACAAAGACATCCTCGTCTAGGAGCAGGCAAATTCTTGGTCTGGGACCAAGCAGGTCCTGTAGGTGTATTCTTGGTCAGTTAACTAGGTGGATCTTGGTCAGTTAACTAAGATAATGATGTGTGATGTCCTCTCCTAGGTCCTCTAGATGGTTGAGCTAGGTTGTTTCCTTAAGGGACTAGCCACCCCTTGATGGAATCACTGACATTTGACCTTAGAAGTAGTCAGGAGGATTAGAGGATCACATCGTCCCGTTTGGACCTTCCTTATATGGTGATGAGAAGTGATGATGATCTTGGTCAGTTAACTAAGATGATGATGTGTGATTTCCTCCCCTATGTCCTCTAGATGGTTGAGCTAGGTTGTTTCCTTGAGGAACTAGCCACCCCTTGATGGAATCATTGACATTTGACCTTATGAGCAGTCAGGAGGATTAGTGGATCACATCGTCTCGTTTTGGAGCTTCCTTATATGGTGATGACAAAATTTATAGTTATTGTATGGAACACTTTTGGACCACATACATTGAGAAATAGAGATCATAGTTTGTTTGCTTTTCCTTGTGGTTAGAAGGGTTGTCTTCCCAACTTGTTGTGACACCTTTTGTTGACTTGTGGTTAGCCTTGTGTTGGCTTAGTCTTGCATTGACCCTTCCCTTGTTGGTTCTTTGTGCTAGATCCCCTTTTGAGTGTGGTACCTTAACCCTTTATTATGATGTCTTAACATTAATTTATATTTTATATTTGGTAACCCTCCTTAATGGTATGATGTCTTGACCTTTGTAGAGTAACCATAAAGTTAATGAAGGATTAGAAGGTTGAACCTTGTAGGAGTCCTTAAAGGTTATAAATACAAGTCTAAGCCTTCATTATAAATGAGTCTTTTAGATGAGATCTGAGATTTGATTGCTTATGTCCGATCTAGGGTTTGATGCATGCTTATTTGGGTGATGTCTAGGGTTTCTAGAGTTCTCTTGCTTGAGCGCTCTCTTGATTTGAACTTTCAAAATCTGTTTGCTTCTCTCTCCTCCACATGTGTGAGCTGTACTTTGTTTTTGAAGCTGTCATACTATGTTTTCAGGCTATCGTACCTTGTTTGAGGGTGCTACTGTTTGTTTGAGGCATCCATACCTTGTTTGAAGGTGCCACTACTGTGTTAGGAGTGTGTCGTTGCTGCTGTTAGCTATTGGAAGGGTGCCAAGGTCTGTTTGAGTGAGTCGTTGCCTGTGTGTGTGATGCTTGAGTGGACCGTTGCCTGTTTGTGCGTTGTTTGAGTGGGTCATTGCCTGTGTGGACTATTATGTGAATGCCACTAGACTGTTTTTGGTCTGTTTGTGTTGATGCTATCTTGCTAAGGTTTCCTTAAAGGTTGCCCTCCAGTATTGTGAAGTGTTTGAGGCAGCCATTCTCAATTGGACACTTGTTGGCTGTTTTGGTTAACATCTTGAGGTTGATATTGGATGTCTTAAGTTGGTGCACTTCATACTGTAGTTGTTTAACCCTATCCTATATCACTTTATCTCTCTCTCTCTCTTTGAGGTATATGATTACACTCAGGTAAGGGTTAGCTACTTGTTCCAATTATTGACTTGTCTCTGAGAGACAAGATTTGATCTGAAAGTAAATTCTTAGTATAAGGAAGGTCCAACTCATCAAGTAAGTTATCTGACTTGTTTCTTTTGTTTTTTTCTTAGTTAGTTTACTTTATTACTACAACTGCTCTACAGTTTGTGATTTTGTTTTAGTTGTACTTTTACTGTGTATATTTGTAGTTGTTAAGTTTTATGTTCCAAACCCTAACTTCAATACAATGATCCTTAGTGAGTGTTAAAGTTGAAAGAGATGAAAATTATATCTTTTATTAGCTAGACTTTTATTACTGTTGTACTTTTACTTCAGTATTATTTTGTAGTTTAAATCTGCATTAAAGTACAAGTTTTTCATTTTTTATGAAAGTGCCCTAATTTTAACATGGTACCAAAGCTTAGGGTTTGTTACAATCTATTTTTGCAGCCTATCAAAGTGTACATAGATCCTAAGGTAAGGGCTTGAACTTTATCTAACTTGTCTGCCTGGGTTTCTTGACAAATTCCTGTAGGTTGGCTGTAAGGGTTTGAAGATGGCCTCTTCTTCAGTTAAGATAGAAGACAGGCTTGAAAGAGCATCAAAACCTCAATGCTTGGTGTTACTGGTTGAAATGGCATCCCAAATCATAGGTAAGCATGTGAGGATGAAGTGACCAGTGTCACCTTAGTCAACTTCTCCCAACTTCTTTGGAAGCCTAAGCCTCCTAGGGGAGAACCCTATTGAGACCTTGAAAAGACACCAAAACACCAAATATATCTCTTTCGTGAATGTTAGTAACCAGTGCCTTATGGAGTCTAGAGAATCAATTGTGATACATGTGTATATGGAGTGTACTAGTATTATTGCAGCATTACATTCGCCCAAAGGTTAGCTCTATTCCCCATTGTTACCAACAAAACATTTGATCAAGGATAAGCATTAATCATAGCCCAAAATGTAAGTACAGCAGTACATGTAACAATAACATAGATAATTATGACAGTAGAAATCCAATTACAGCATATATGTATTCAATCATCACATCACATGAGAATATCAGTTGTTAGCAGGCTACCATGTTGCATACGGATGTGTCCATTTAACCATCATTGCATTGACTAAATAACACAATCTGAAGTAAATGTATTGTTAGCAGACTGTGTGTATATCGCAAGTTCAGCGATGAAGTGAGTTTTCAATGTTTTACATCTATTAAAACAATGCATAACAACATTTATGACAGCAGTATTAGTTCAGACATTCATATTAGAACAAGTGTATGTAACCAAGTATTGGGTCCACTTATTGTTGCATACTATACCAATGATTTATATCAGCCCTCATTAATCGAATCTTTGCATGAAATACAGTAAGCAATACACACACCAATCTGTGGTCCATGGTGACAAACATTAAGCAAATGTGAAATCTTCTAACCTTTTGTTGGTTTGTTTGTGTGTAGGTGTTAGGTGAGCAAGGTAGGGGAAAATGGGAGGGCTGCCACTGTAGAGGGCAACCCTAGGGTATAATTTAGATTGTCACAAAAGTGACTGTGGGCTGGGTCAACCAGAGGGAATAATTTTCGAGGAAAGAGCATCCTTGAGGCTATCCTAAATGGCAGGTCTGAGGGTAAAGAGGTAAGGTTTAGGAGCAGCGAAGGTGGTGAAGGGCCTGAAGGAGAGAAGCAAAGGTGCTAGAGAGGCCACAGGAAGGCTATTGAGGGTGAAGAAAAGGGAAGTGAGGTCTAATGAGGGGACTGTCAGGGCATCAGCGAGCTGGTAGAGCAGCTAGCGAGGGTTTGGAAAAGTTTAGGAGAAGAGCGAGGGTATAAAATAGCCTTAGGAAAGGGTAGCGAGGGTATTGGAGAGGTCTGGTTTGGATTTTAGGGCAGCAGCGGTAGAGAAGAAGGTGAAGAGAGAGGCTGCTAGTTGAGATAAAGATCCCAACGAGGATGAAAGAGGACCAGCGAAGGGAGTTTGGGGAGGTAGAGAGGATAGCGTTGGTTTAAGGGAGGATGTAACTAGCCCTAGGGCTGACTTAACTAATCTAATTTAGGGTTTTTTACTAACACTACATATCTTAAACTTAAACTAACTAAACCTAGTTTTGGAGTAGAAGAAAGTGTGAAAACCCAAGGGAAATCTTACCCTAGCAAAGTCCCTCTACCCAACCTAGGGCTACTGAGAGGGGATGGCTAACCTATTGAGGAAGGGTTCCTAGGTTAAGCAACTATCCTAGAAAAACTAAGGAGAAACCCTAGGGAACTCCCACAAGGAGACGTGCCTCATCTTGCTAAGGTGACAAGAATTAATGGTAATGGCCTATCCTAGGAAAAAGTGCAGCACTAGGGATACCACTAAGACTTGAACGTGCACATCCACCAACATTCAAACAAAAAGATGAGACATTGTGCTCGTTTTCATCCATCAAATCAAAGCATCACCAAAAGCAGAGAACTTCACCAAAGAATTACCAAAAAAAACTTGCATTAATCCAAAAAATCTTCCTCAAGAGTGTAGATTTTTCACAAGTTTCAGCCTCCGATTTATAAGTAAAAATTTGTCTCAGTTTATTTCAATCTCAGAATTTAAAATGCTGGAAATAAACATTAATTTTTCAGACTTAAAACACTGCTGTAACTTCACTTTTTCACTGACAAAATAAATAAAATGCGTGCCATTCAACACAATACTCAGAATTTTTTGGCCAATGGCTTTGGAAAAACCCACAAGGGGGAAACCAGTCAGAGAGAGAGTTTTTATTATGTTTCTAGGAAATAAAATCAGACATTCATTTATAGTCAATCCAACTTATCTTAACCACACAGGCTACCTCGTTTTTTGTGCAAATGCTGCCTCGATTTCTGTGCAATATTTTTCTCAAAAATAGTGACGAAATAGCAACAACCCTCAACCTCGATTTCTGTGCAGTAAAGGAAACTTTCTGCCCTTGATTTCGTCCATACATTGTTGGATATCCATACAGTATGGACATCATTAAATTCTGCCGTACAGACCTTGAAAACTGTGTCAGAAATCTTTGTTAGCAACCTCTAAATTTGTGCCTATCCTTTCCTCAAACTTTGTGCCCGAATTTGCCGTTGAAAAATGCGCCAAAATCTGTACACTACGGATGGCAATAAATGCAGTCATACTATGTCACGATTTGTGTGCTAGCAATTAATGCAGGTCGTCCTCGGTTTTCTTGCCCACTGAAAATCTCTCTGTCTCGAAATTCGTGCCCTCTCCTCTCAGCTCTCTTCTCTTCCTCCTCACAAGAATGAATGAAATTTGCCTTTTCCTTGCTTTTTGGTCAAAAACCTAGGTAGGTGAAGAGAGACATCTAATCCAAAGGCTGAGATTGGATTAGATCTATGGCTGAAATTAATTGCTCATATTTTATTTCTCAAAATATTAATTTCACTCACCCACTTAAATTGATAAAAAACTGACTCTATACTCTAAAGTCAAATTAAATGTTCACTTAAGTCACTTAATGCAAGGGTCACTTTATTTCCCCTCTCTAAGTGACAAAACTAATACTCCCTCTTACCTAGGAAGGTGTTCTGCACCACTCCCAACTTGTCTCTGAAGAAGACAAACTTGCCCCTCCCCAAAGATTTTGTTAGTATGTCTGCTACCTGCTCATCAATGGAAAGGTACTGAAGCATAACTGCTCCTCTCTGAACATAGTCTTGGATAAAATGATATATGATCTCAATGTGCTTTGACCGATCATGAAATACTAGATTCTCAGAGAGCTGGATGCAACTTTGATTGTCACAGTAGATCACTGTAGGCTTTAGCTCCTGACCAATTAAATTCACCAGCAATTTGCGAAGCCATAAAGCCTCACAACTGGCTTGACTGGCTGCCATATACTCAGCCTCTGCAGAACTCAATGCAACAGATCTCTGCTTTCGACTGAACCACGACACTGCTGCCAAGCCCTTACTGAAACAACATCTGGAAGTGCTCTTTCAGTCTGCCACACCGCCTGCCGAATCTGAGTCTGTATAACCAACCAATTTGATCCCCTTTGACCTCCTATACTCCAAACCAAAATCCAATGTCCCTGCTAGATAACGCAACACATGTTTTGCAGCCAAACAATGCACACTCCTAGGCTCAACCATGAACTGACTAAGAGTGTTCACTGCAAAACACAAATCTGGCCGAGTGTTGACCAGATACATCAATGACTGAATAAGTTGATGGTATAATGTAGGATCCACCAACTCTCCCTCAGGATCATGAAGCTTCTTCCAGTTGGTGATCATAGGTATCAACATAGGCCTGCAATCCTCCATCCTGAATCTCCTTAAAATATCAACATCATACTTTCCCTGTCCAAGGAAAATATGTCCAGGCTCCTGCCAAACCTCCAATCTCTGAAAATAATGCATCAGTCCATTATCAGTCATCTCATACTCTACTGCAACATCCTTCTTGCAAGCTGCAATGGGTCTCTCTCTCCCTGTGATAAACAAGTCATCAACATATAGCATAAGAATAAGCGGATCATTTCCAACCATGATGAAGTAGAGATTCGAATCTGCTTCACTCTTCTGAAACCCCATACTCAGCAAGTAATAATCGATCTTGGAGTACCAAGCTCTAGGAGCTTGCTTCAGCCCATATATGGCCTTCTTCAACCTGCAAACATGAGACTCTCTCTCATGAATCTCAAAGCCTTGAGGCTGCTCAACATAGATCTCCTCTTGTATGATCCCATTGAGAAATGCGATCTTCACATACATCTGATGGATCTTCCAACCCATTTTCGCTGCAATGGAGATCAATCCCCTGATAGAAGTATACCGAGAAATCGACACAAAAGTCTCGTCATAATCACTGCCCTCAACCTATGAAAACCCTCAAGCTACAAAATTGGCTTTGTACTTCTCCACACTCCCAACCGCTACATGCTTTAGCTTGTAAAGCCACCGAGAAGTCACCATTGAGTTCCCCTCAGGTCTCAGAACAATCTCCCATACATCATTCTTCATGATGGAATGGTACTCATCCATCATGGCATCTCTCCAAATCGAATGCTAGGAGGCCTCCTCAAAAGAAGAAGGCTTAGAATCACGTGTACTAGCTACCAACAACATGCCCAATTTGTCAAGCATCTTAACAGCCCTCACTGACTCCTTGGGTGTCCCAAAATCTCGAGCTTCTTTCAAGGTCTCTCGAAGCCACTTAGACTTATTCCATGAAGATTGCTCCCACATTGGTATGTCCTCATCAGTAGAACTACCGGAGTTAGTACCCCCAGTAACCTGTGAACCCAAAGCTGGTGTACACTATAATCTTGATCCTGATCTTGATCCCTTGTATAGTGTACTTGTAATAGTAGACCCATCACCTGTCCCCAAAGACCCTGTTGGTCGAACCACTGAACCTAGTGAACCTGTGCCAACACTGTGTGGTCTTGTGTCCCCAAAAACCTGTGATCCTGACTGTTGAGTAGATGGAAACTGTGAAACAACCTGAGGTGCAGGGACCTACTGCTCTACCTACTCTGACTCTTTCGACTTCTTGAAGGCCTGCTCCTCCTCAAACTTCACATTCCTTCTCACCACCACTTTCCTCTGAGAGGGCAGGTAAATGCGGAAGGCCTTAGAAGTCTCATCATATCCCACGAAGATGCCCTTCTTTGTAGTGGGCTCCAACTTTGTCCTTTTCTCTGAAGGGACATGAGAGTAAGTCAGACTACCAAATATCCAAAAATGGCTAACTTCAGGCTTCTTTCCTGAAAAACACTCCTCAGGTGTCATATTCCCCACGACACGATGGGAACTCCTGTTCTAAATATATAAAGTGGTGCTGCAAGCCTCAACCCAGAGAAAGAAAGGAAGAGACTGGTCATGTAGCATAGCTCAGGCTGCTTCAACAATGGACACGGTCTTCCTCTCAGCTACTCCATTCTACTCTGGAGTATACAAAACTGCCAACTGTCTGCTGATACCCTCCTATCTACAAAATCCATCAAAGTCCTTGGAGGTATACTCAACCCCGTTATTCGATCTAAGAACTCAGATCTTTCTTTCTATTTGGTTCTCCACAAGAGATTTGAACTCTTGGAACCTTTGCAAGACTTTCTCGGACTTCTTTCTCTTCAGAAAGTAGATTCAGGTCTTCCTGAGATGGTCATCAAGAAAAGTCACATAATACTCGTATCCTCTCAAGGACACATAAGACATCGGTCTGCATAAGTTTGAATGTATCAAGTCAAGGACCCTTGCCGACCTGCTATCACTACTCAAAAAATCATTCTTAGTGTACTTTCCCAAAGCACACCCCCTGCACACATCATTCTACCCCGTGCTAAACTTCTGTAAACCTGTAAACATGTGTCTCAATAACCCCAAGTCTGGATGATGCAAGTGAGCCATCCTCCTATGCCAAAGCTCACACAGGTCACTGCTGCTGCTATGTGCCAGGGTGAGCTGAGGCTGTAACAAGAGCATATACAATTTCCCACATCTCACTCCAATGGTAACTGAAGCAGATGGTCCTGTAGTATGGGGAAACATACGCATGTGTCCATCTAGGAAAGACACGCTAAGACCCTGGTCCTCGATCATGGAAATTGATACTAGGTTCTTCTTTAGCCAAGGTACATACAATACATCTCGCAACATGTAATATCCCAAATACTTATATTCTCTAATGCTCTATGATAGTGTTGACTCTCACACTCAACTTATACAAATTTGCAAAATAAGTGTGCATGCAAACTCGCCATGCAAAATGCCCTAAAATATAGTTGAGTTAGGGTTAGGGTTTTGCAGAGAGATATTAACACTTACCACTGATATTCTAGCTAAAAATGACTGTAGAGATAGCTGCATGCATAAGGATCCGGATGGGTGGTCTAATAATGCTCTTTTCCTCCGGTGTTACCGCTCTGTAGTACCGTAAAAACCCTCCAAACTGAAGGTGACGTTTTTGTAGGAGGAGAGGTCTATTCGGGTTGAAATTTTCCGAGCTTGTCCGTCTGCTGATGTCGGAGAGATGGCTTGGCACATGCGAACGTTTGGTTGCCTCTAAGTGCCCTAGCGAATTGATTAGCAATTCTGCTGCCCACACCCCCAACTGATCTGTTTAGATGATAGCTACTCGAGGTGAGAAAACTGATGGTTGATAAGCACTACATACTGTAGGATAGGCCTGTTGAGACAGAGGAAGCTGACATGCAGAGGAAAGACTGGGTTTTGTGGTCCCAACGAATCCTTTTGTGTTTACCCTGCTACTTTTGGCTACAAACGTGGATCTGCTAATAACCCTTTGGAATGTGCTGGATCTCTGAATACTATAGTATATGCTGGATGCAATGGATAAACCTGGATGATCTATCCCAGTAAGAGACTAGGCCAGATATCTCACTGTCGAACCCTCACTAGCTGAAGACACCGTCTCCAACCCCAACTGTTGCGGCTGCAAGCTGTGGTGCTGCTCGAAACTCCAAAATAAATCAACAATAACAATAGATATCTCCTTTAGTCCCATAACCCTTCTTAAATAGATCCTTATGCACTTTTAGGGTTTGTATGTCACTTTTAGGGTTTATGCTCACTTTTAGGGCTTGCATGCCACTTTTAGGGTTTATTCACTTTTGCATGCATGCAATTCTAATTTCAAGTTGACTTTAATACGGAAGAAGTAAGGCCTACATGTTTCGCATGCTTTATAATAATAACTCTGATGGCCCTCTTTCTTATATTGATGAGTGAATAATTGTCCTAATGTGCTCCCAGTATTAAAGTTCCTTCGTCAATCCCTATTTATCAAAAACAAACCATTACATTCCTCCCTCGCCAAAGATTCCTTGTCCTAAAGCAATGCCAACGCAACTCCACAATCAATCAAACTGAACCATTTGAATCTAGGGATGATCCTAGGGTCCCAAATTATCCTAGGAGATTTGTAGCACCCTTTGATCAAAGCACTGCACTGCATGGTACCATCACAAGATATGCCATGGAAGCCTCCTATAAGTAGAGTAACTAACTAGGTTTTAAACGAGGTACTATCACAATAGACCTCCTGAAAGCATCCTCTAGCAATCACCAAACTACCAGTCACTATAATCCCAAGGTCCCAAATCAATCTAAGAATTGCAAAGGTCAAAATACATCCCACTGCTACCCTTTGTAGTATCGACACAAGGAGCATCCTAAAGACTCCCAAGTAACCCCATCAATAAACATTGTATCCATCCCTCATAAGGTCTCCCACCTGGATCCCAATGCAAACTTGTGCATCCTTCATGCCAAATATCCCAAGGCTCTTGTGGGACTATACCCTTGGCTAGGAATGTCTTCCTAAGAATCACCCACTCAATAGGACACCAACTTTTAATCTCTCTCCAATCCAATCCCCAAAAAGGACCTTGTACCTAAGCACCATCACAAGGAATAATCCTACCAAGATGGCATTCTACCCTTCTGATTTCAACTAGAATGCTCATATACTGTTGCCCAATTTCTTGATCCTGGCCAACATGTAAAAACCATCTGCCATTATGCAAATGTGGACTCAAGCTACTACACGCCTTGTCTATGTACTTCTGAAGAGGACTACTTTGAAATGCAATAGTATGTCTCTTCTGCTTCCCCATCAAGGAATCCAACTACTCTTCAATACTAGAAAGCTTGGGCACCGACTTGCTACATACAACTCGAAGAACTGTAAATTCAACATCTCGTTTTACTATGGTGTCTCGGATTATCTTGGTCCTCTCTTTAATTGCTAGAATGCTTTCTTTAACATGTTCAATCTTCTTCCGGTGGCTATCATCTGGAAGCTCTATCTCATGTATGTATAAACTCTCCCTAGCCTCCATGTGTGACTGCCCATTGTCTCGACTGTTGTGCTCATTGCCTTGCACCACATGTATTTCATCTGTCATAACTATATGGACTCCTGATGTAGGTGATGAAGAGCATACCAACTCCAACTCATCATACGGCTTGACCACAATCTGACTAGCGAATGTGTTGGTGTTGCTAGGCTCACAGGATGGCTCTAATGCTATATCCTCATGCACATCCTCATCATGTATTGTTAACTCCAAATCAAGCTCACCAACAACCTGTACTTCATGCTCATCTTTCTTCACTCCCCCAACTATGCCTTTAAGGAGATCCTCATCCAAATCCTTGGGTTGGCTCCTGAACTTGATGGTGTAATAATCTTGAAAGGACAATGCTGCACATACCTCATCACCCAAGGCTAGATACTCCTGATATTGAGGCAAGTGTTGAAATACTTCTAACATCTGCAAATCTCTAGTCCGACTGATGGCATCTGCTAGGGTGGTGGGCCTATTGTAAGCTCTGGGTTTGTTCTTGCTTTTAAAGTGGCTAAAGTCAGTGAAGGTCATGGCTAAATGGAAGTCATTTCCTAAAGCTCTATACTCTCTCAGATAGGCACTCATGGATTCTTCTGGTTCTACTTGTGCTAGAGGCACTGCCGCTGGACTATCTAAGAATTGAGGCATGGTAGGTCGAGAAGGCTTGTTGTATATATGGGGATGGCTCTGCATGTTGGTTTGTAAGTGCTCCCCACTACTATTGGTGGATACCCCATCACTATTGGGAAACAAGGGATTGTGTGGGGTGGGCCCATTTTTCTCTGTCATTTTCCTGAAGGGTCGGGAGAGTGTCCAAAGTGACTACGAATGAAGACGAGTGTCCCATAGCTGAAGCAGAGGCTACTAGAGCTCGTAAACAAGATATGGAGCCATCTGACCCAGTGGTCAACCCTTAGGGGCCTTGGACACCAACCCCTAGGTTAAAAACCCCAATAAAGGGTAGTCAACAGTGCCATTAAGCCATAGTACCCTTAAAGGATGACCAAATGGCCCAACCATGACCACCATTACTCCATAACACCCCTCCTGGTCGAAAAATTGGCCTTCTCTCCCTGGGGTACATCTGAAGGTGTGTTGGGTATAGGTGCAACATAACATTTGGAACACTAGGGTTTTGAATATCTTAGAGGAGAGTGACTTGGATGATCTGGTTACTAGGGCTGTGGAAGAGCCCATAACTAATCTAGGAAGAGAAACCTTTAAGGAGAAGGATGAGCTAGTTGCCACTTTCTTCTTCAAGATATTTTAGATTAGAGATCAACCCATGTCCATTGGGGTTAAAGTAGAGGATGATGACCTTGTGTAGACAACAATAGATGGTCCTCCAAGTTTCGATAGGTTGTGGCATGATTCTTTAGGAGGAGGAATGTTCCCAGAGCAGAACTGGGCCTACCACAGAAAAGGATCATGCACTTGCTACCAAGACAAAGAAGGGAAGAATATTCCCAAGGACAAAGATAAGGGACCTCTAGGTAAGCGTTTTAATATGTCAAAGATAAGGTGTTATAAGTGCAACTAGTTTGTTCATTTTGCAAAGAATTGTAAGAAACTTCCTAAAAAGAATTGGCAGAGAAACAAGTACCATGCCTCGATTCCCGCAAAATAGGAAGAGCCACACCGAAATAAATCAAGGCTTGAAGATGAAAAACAAAAACAATACTACCTGGTTTCAACACTCTCAGGTTCCATACCAAACCTTATAGTTTCTTGGTGGATAGACAGTGGAACCTCCAAGCATATGATTGGATTCAAGAAGACTCTTGCAGATTACAAGGACAAGAAGTTCATTGTGAAAGTGGAATTGGGAGATGATAGTACCTATGCCATAAGATGAACTTGTTTGGTCTTTTTCCATTTTGATTCAGGTATGTTTTTGCACATGGAGGAAATTTTATATGCTCATGTATTGAAAAGGAATCTTTTTTTAGTGGCAGTTCTACAGGACAAAGGGTTCACTATAGCCTTCTCAAAAGAAAAGGCCCCGATGTGGCCCAAGGATGGAAACATTAGTTAATCCATTGTAATTGAGGTTTTTGAAGGAAACCTTTATGAGGTTTTAGTGCATGTTGTTCAAAGCGAATTATGGCACAAAATGATCGCCACAAATATTGAAGGAGAGGATGACCTTGTTAGAATTCAGAGATCAAGGGGGAACCAATTGTGCTCTTTAATCTCCGAGCATAATGGGTTTGCAGAAAAGAAAAGTAGAGATGTGACCTTCCATCACTCTAGATAGTCTTCCAGTAACTCAGACATGGAAGTGCAAGAAAGTTCAATCCACGAGTCATCTTGTTTAGATAAACATATGGAGAAGGCATGGGAGCCTTCAGTTGATCCCATTAAGAAGCCTATTAAGAGGCTTCAAGGGTACATCGGTTTGATATCTTGGTTGAGCCATATCACTGATTCAGAATTCTCCACTTATGAGGAGGTAGCCAAAGAACAAGTTTGGAAAGATGCTATGATAGAAGAACTCTAGTTAATAATGGAATATGGCGTGTGGAAAGTGGTTCTCAACCAACAAGGGAAGTTAGTTGTAACCTCCAAACGGATCTATGAGATCAATCTTCTTGCTGATATTTAGAGCAATGTTTTAAAACTTAGAACCAAGAGTCAAACCGGTCGAGGGTCAACTTGGACGAGAACCGGAATTGGTGATAAACCGAACTTGTAATAAACCAAACCATTTTGATTTTAATGACTTGGACTATTGAAAAATACAAATAAATTACAATTTTAATGAAAAAACTAATTTTTAGCTCATCTACTTCATGTTATAAAAAATATTAATGTTTAAACATTATTTTATTATGAAGACCCCCTATGATATGAAGGTAACGAATGAGTTGAAAAAGGTATACTTATTTTAGAAAGGGTCTCCCACTATCTACTTTTGGAGCTTACATATTATTAAATATATGGGGATATGTAAGGATAAGTTCTTATATGAAAGATCACTCTTGTTTCATGATCATCATGTTACGTTATAACTTACACGAGCCTGTAGCCTTTTGCCTCTCAACCACTACGATGCTCAACTCCTCGGACAGTGAGCTCCTCAACGTTGAATGAGTGAACTCTTCAATCGACGACAAGAACTGAATAGGTTATTTTTAGTTTTAGTTTTAACATTGAAAGTTTCTTTGTTAGACCCGCAGAGGAGAAGATCACACTAACCGACTGGTTAGTGATAGGCTCGGTCGGTTTGGACTGTTTCGGTAATGAATTGACCGATTCAGGCTTCAGGTCTGTCGGTTTGTTACCGAACCAGTCCTCGATCTGAGTTTTTTACTAGTTTAAGGTTTCATACTGGTTGATCGGTCAAACCGACAGGTTTTGATTCCAATTTGGCCGGTTTTAAAAAAACTTATTCATAGCAGTTTAAAGCTTTTAGAAAATATTGTATTCGATGACAAGTTGAAACACATCAAGAGGAGGTATCCAGGAACATAGTCCAATATGTTTTGTGAGATAGACATATTATCGATGTGTTGACTAAGCCTCTATCCAAGACAAAGTTTGGGTACTTCCAAGACAAGCCTAGTGTTGTTGAGAATGCCTCTCTTGCTTAGATGGAGTGTTAAAGCTAATGTAGTTGCGAGAGCCATTCTCTAGGTGGATGACACCCTAGTCAATTAACCAGGGTTCATGGTCAGTTAACCAAACAATCTAAGTCATTAAAAGGTATATAGGGCTCCCAACACTCTATTGGGGTTCTTTGTTTGGGACTAAGTAGGTCAGAGCCATAGCAAAGTCCCTAGCATGTGGTTAGAGCCCCTATTTGTCTCTAGGGAATTTTGGTCAGGGACCAGACAGTCTCTAGGGCAAGTCCTGCAGATAGAGACAGAGACATCCTGGTCTAGGACCAGGAAGATTTTTGGTTTGGGACCAAGCAAGTATTGTAGGTATATTCTTGGTTAGTTAATCAAGATGATGTGTGATGTCCTCTCCCAAGTCCTCGAGATGGTTGAGCTAGGTTGTTTCCTTCAGGGATTGGTCACTGCTTGATGGAATCACTGGCATTTGACCTTAGGACCTTCCTTATATGGTGATAATAAAACCATCAATTATTGTATGGAACACCTGTGGACCACATGCATCGAGAAAGAGGGATAAAAGTTTGTTTGATTTTCCTTGTGGTTGGAAGGGTTGTCTTCCCACCTTGTTGTGACAAATTTTTTGTTAACTTGTGGTTAGCCTTGTGTTGGCTTAGTCTTGTGTTGACCATTCCCTTGTTGGTTCTTTGTGTCAGCGTCTCTTTTGAGTGTGATACCTTAACCCTTTGTTATGATGTCTTAACATTAATTTATATTCTATTTTTGTAACCCTCCTTATTGGTATGACATCTTGACCTTTGTAGAGTAACCCTAAAATCAATGAAGGATTAGAAAGATAGAACATTCTAGGAGTACTTAAAGGTTATAATTTATAAATACAAGTCTAAGCCTTCATTGCAAAATAGTCTTGAAGATGAGATCTGAGATTTGATTGCTTACGTCTGATCTAGGGTTTGATGTATGCTTATTTGGGTGATGTCTAGGGTTTTTCAGGATTCGCTTGCTTGAGTGCTCTCTTGATTTGAACTTCCAACAATCATTTGCTTGTCCCTCCTCCACACATTTGAGCTATATTTTTATTTTGAAGTTGTTGTAATATTTTTTTACGTTGGCGTACCTTGTTTGATGGTGTTATTGTTTGTTTGAGGTAGCCATACCCTGTTTGAAGGCGCCACTACTGTGTTGGAAGGGTGCCATTGCTGTTGCTGGCTATTGGGAGGGTGTCGAGGTTTGTTTAAGTGAGCCGAAGCCTATGTGTGGGTTGTTTGATTGGGCTACTGCTTGTGTGTGGGATATTTGATTGGGTTGATGCCTGTGTGTGGGTCATTGCCTATCTGTACAGTGTTTGAGTGGGCTGCTGCCTATGTGGACTGTTATGTGAATGCCACTAGATTGTTTTTGGTCTGTTTGTGTTGTTGCTATCTTGCTAAGGTTTTCTCTAAGGCTACCCTCCACTGTTGTGAAGTGCTTGAGGCTGCCATTCTCTGTTGGACACTTCTTGGCTGTCTTGTATAACATCTTGAGGTTGATCTAGGATGTCTTAAGTTGTTGCATTTACAATTGTAACTGTCTAAACCTATCCTAGATCACTTTATCTCTCTCTCTCAGGTATGTGATTACCCTCAGGTAAGGGTTAGTTACTTGTTCCATTTATTGACTTGTTTCTGAGAAATAAGATCTGATCTGAAAGTAAATTCCTAGTATAAGGAAGGTCCAACTCATCTACTAAGTTATTAGACTTATTTATTTTGTTAGATAGTTTACTTTATTACTACAATTGCACTACAGGTTGTGCTTTTGTTTTACTTACTTTTACTATGTATATCTACAATTGTTGTTTTTTGTTTCAAACCCTAACTTTAATACAGTGATCCTTGGTGAGTTTTAAAGTTGAAAGAGATCAAAATTATATCTTTTATTGGCTAAACTTTTATTCCTGTTGTACTTTTACTTTTGTATTATTTTTGTAGTTTAAATTTGCATTAAAGTATCGGGTTTTCAAATTTTATGAAAACCCCTTATTTTAACAGAGTGTCTACCCTTTCTTTGTGAATTTTGCAAGGAGCTTTAATTGTTTGGAATTTTTCATGCTTTGTAGGGGTTCTGGTCAAACACATACAAACAAGGCTTGAAGGGGATCATTTTGAGACTCCATCTACCTTGGGGATTGGCACTAGTCTACATAACCCTCCCATCACCCATACTACAAGTAAAGACCTCAAGTTTCGCTAACGCTAACTCTTCAAATCACCTTGTTTCCTCATTACCATAACCTAACAATCCTATCTAGGGAAGACCCTCTCTTATTGGAGAAGAGCCTACTGTAAGTGCTTAGAAGCAATTATTAATGTAATAGTGGTTAACACCTATAAGTTATAGCTATGCTAGTTGTGTTCTTTGGGGTTTAACTATACATACTAGTACATGTATTATGTTGCAGATAGATTTGTTAATGTGATAGCAGAACAAGTGATGATATTGTAGTGATAACTAACCTATTAAGGCTACTAGAGACCCTAAAAGAAATATCCTAGGCCTTCACACGTGCAACAAGTAATTCCACTATAGTGATAAACAACCTATTTAAGGCTACTAGAACTTTAGGAGGATGATATTGAGTTGTCTTTTTGGGTTGTTAATTTTGGTCCAATTGCATGTACTCTTGGAGTAGATGGTAGTTATTAGTATCAAGTGAATAACACCAAAAACTATGAAGTACTCTAGCGTTGGATGTTTACTTTTAGTTGCTTTCTATATGTAGGAAGTGTTGGAAATTTAATTAGCATCAGGCTTTACTGCAAGTTTGAAAATTCACCTTATTCTAAAAAGGTTCCTTGGATCTTAACCCTAGAATTTTTATTCCTTAGGATTGTTGTAAATTAATGTATAAAACAATAGTGGACTATTGGGGCCCCTAGGATACCTTCTAGGGTCTTACTCTGCCCTAGTTAATTGACTAGAGTACCATCCTCCCTGAGAATGGGTCTCGCAGCTGCAAACATCTTGGTAACTGACCAAGTGACTCCTTTCTTAAAGAATGGCTCTTAGCGCCATGTTGAGCTTCAGTCCTAGATTGAAATACATTATTCAACTCTTGGTAACTTACATTCTCTTTGTAGAATGGCTCTCGATGCTGCTCTAAAATTAACACTCCATCTCAACAAGAGAGGCTTTCTTAAACTTGTCTTCTTGACAAAGCAGACTGCACTGTTCCATTGTGTCTGAGTGTAATTAGCTAGCCTGTATCCGAGTTATGGAGGAAGATGTTCCATCTTCAGAACAATAATGAATAAGTAATTAATATATGAATGGATGATAAAATACAAGGTAAGCTTGCTGTAAATATAGCTTAGGCATACCTATTTGAAGAGTCACAACTCTTGGTTCTTTATGTTTAGTAATTCAGCTATTATTATTGATTATTATTTATAATTTGATTCATAACATTGCCTTCCCCTTAGGAAAGCTTTGTCCTCAAAGTTGAGTTTTGATGATGTCGTCTTTTATCTTGGCTCTATGTTGAACTCATGATTTGAGACCTGCGATTTTGATTACGACCATTGCTTCATTTTTATTCTTTTGTCTTGAAATTTGCATTAAGTACAAACTTAGTGAAGTTTTGTTTACGTTTTCGTCTCTTGTGTGATTGTTTGTTTGAACTATTTTTTTGTTGTCATTCCTAGCATATTCTATGTCACTTCCCTTGAACGGGTTTTTTGTGCTTATAATGCTTACAAGAACACCAGTGTTATCTTGTGTTTGATAGATACTACAGTTGTTTTCATTGATGTTCTCTATAGTAGTAGTCCTTGTGATGACATATGTGTTGTGATTGTGATATTATTGTCAATGCATTGATCATCGTTATTGTTAGCAACATTGGCTTGTCGCTTATCACAATCTTGACCAGGATCATCTTTCTCCTTTTCGAATATTTCGTTGTCATTTTCTTCATTACTAGGGTATCTCATATCTTTGTCTTGCATATTATCTTGATTGATGCCATTACTCTCATCGGGGATGACAGAATGGTCTACTGTATCTTCATCTTTTACATCAACTTGGGTGACTTGTTCTACGCGATTTTCACATCCATCTTCATTTCCTTTAAATGTTTCGTCCATAGATTTCCTTATTTCATCTATGTCCTTAAGGATTTTCTCAAGGAGATCCATGAATTCTTCACTATAAGATGCCATGGATGTTGTACAAGGGACTTTTTGGCTTTCGAGGTAAGAAAGTTATTATTATATTTAATAATAATAATAATAATAATTTTTAAATTTTTTGAAAATTAGTTACGAGGTCATAATAACCCTAATGTAGTTCGACTTCTTTCTTTTTTTTGTATGCCCCTTTCTATTCTTTGATAGAATAAAGTTATATAATTGTTATTATTATTATTTGGAAAATAATAATAATAATTACAATATTGATTTTTTTTTAATTATTATTATTAAATCTTTTCAAAAATATATAAGGTAGGGCTTTTGTGGAGAGCACAGATGGAGTTAGGCTAGCGTGTAAGAGGGCATGTGATTGGTGGAGCATGGGAGAGTTCAAGAGGGAAGAGCTGTAGCAGGTGGGGGAGTGCGGCAACACCTGAGGCGGGAGCAATGGTGAGGGAGCAACATGTAGGTGGCTAGGGAAGATCTTCAACAATGGAGTAGCATAGAGGGGGCGAGGGCTTGGAGAGGGGGAGGGAAGGTTTGGGTAAGTAGCATGGCCGCGGAGGCAAATGCAGGATGGAGCTCAACACTGGGGAGAGTGGGGTTGCGAATGGACTGTGAAGAAGTGGATGAGGGTGTGGAGAGATGTTGTGGGTGTGGTGAGATAAGGGTGTAGAGCGAAGGGAAGGAGGGGAGGGAGCATGTGCAGGGTTAGAGAGCATTGAGGGATGGACATGCGGGTGCGAGAATGTAGGGGAAAACAAATGGTGGTCGAGGAGGGAGAGACGAAGGGCAGACTGCTGACGGGGTTGGAGTAGATGAGGGTGTGCGCTGAGTTGGAGTGCGGGAGAGTGGGAGCTTGGAAGTGTGTAGGCCGCGGGAAGGAGAGATATGGATTGCAGGGATGAGATGGGGCACGTGGGATGTTGGATGCATGTCGAGGTTGTGATGGGTAGGAGTAGTAGTGCGGCAATGGTGCAGGGTGGTGGATTGGGAGACACGAGCTAGCTAGACAGAGGTGGGATAATTGAGGACAGGAAAAAGGGGGAAAGTGTGAGAGGAGGCAACAAAGGTGTAAGAAGTGAAGCAGCGCAAGAATGGAGAGTGTTGGAGAGTGTCGGAGGAGAGGATAAGTGGAGAGCTAATTGAGGCGAGGTGTGGATGGATGAGCCGAAACCGAGCTCAAATTGGGAGGAGTTGAATCTGAGCTCATGGGAGGAGCAACCGCTCTGATACCAATGTTACACCATGTCTGAGTGTAATTAGCTAGCCCGTATTCGGATTATGGAGGAAGATGTTCCATCTTCAAAATAATAATGAATAAGTAATTAATATATGAATGGATGATAAAATACAATGGTAAGCCTGCTTTAAATATAGCTTAGGCATACCTATTTGAAGAGTCATAACTCTTGGTTCTTTATGTTTAATAATTATCTATTATTATTGATTATTTTATTCATGACATGCACCATGTCCCAGACATGGTGAAACTTCCTTTTAATGTGTTCTTCCCTGTCAAAGAGCACAAGATTTTCTGAGAGCTTCAAACAGCTCTCCATTTCAGCACGAAGCATGATCTCATAGATCCTCTTGGAAGTTATAACTGACTTCCGCTGATAGTTGAGAATCACTTACCACATGTCATCTTTTAAAACTTGTTGTTTGGATGACTCCCCATAATGAGAGTAGATTGAATCAGTAACTTGGCTCCCATTGGAGCAAGCTTGAAGCCTTTCAATAGTCTTCTTAAAGAGATCAAATGAAGGCTACTTGGCCTTCTCCCTCCTCTTCTCTAAATGAGAAGTCTTATAGACTTTCATCTCTGAGTCATTTAAGGACTGATGGAAGATCACATCTCCACTCTGTTGGGGACTGAAGAGCACAGTTGGTTACCTCTTGATCTCTAAACTTACCTGTTGTTCCATTCTATTAATAATAAACGCCTTTCAACTTCTCTGGGTGGATGAACATTCCCAACTTCTCTGTATCTTGTGGAGCCTCTTGCTCCCTTTGTACCTGAGCAGTCAACTCCCTCTTGAGCTGTGCATTTAATTCTAAGCATAAACATGATATGCAAGCATTCATTTATCGTCACATCTTCCTCCTCTAGCAATAACCCATATCAATAATAACATGATCTTATGTACAAGGCAACTATCTCAATGTCATCAAGAGTACATCCATGTCATGACAATACAAAGAATCAACATTAGTTGGGATAGAAAGTATTCCCTCTTTATTTCTGCCCTTATGCAAAAAAATTATTGTGCATCTTATTGAATAAGTACCCTTAAAGGTGTCAACATCATATCGTCTTCATGCAAATGTACTAGCATGGTCTAGTTTAAATTATAATCCTAGCCATGATATAAGCGCTAAGATTCTTTGCACTTCATATTACATTGATCAATGCATCACAATCAGTCATTCTGCATCAATGTCCTTTAAACCTGAGCATGCTCTTCTTAAATATCATTCTCATGCATCATCACACTTGCTGTACAACATAATCCAAGATATGATCATGATCAAGAACTCTAACTTCCTTGAACTAACAATTCTTGATCACATCCATTAATGAGTCATAAAACTCTTTTGCACAAAACAATGATCAACTTATCATTTACTGGTTATAGCTAACATACGTCTTCAAAATCCATTTTATGAAATAACACTTGTCAGTACTACTGATACTTATCTTTGTTCACCCGTCATTGACCTAGTCAATTAGTGAGGTCAATCAAATGTGTAAGTATCATATCTCTTACCATGTTTATCACTTTGATGGCCAATGAATTCCTACAACCAAGATTTATAAAGTTCAAAAACTTAGAGTTCAAACCCTAACTGTTACTTTGGCAATCCTTATCTTAGGATCATAGTAGACTCCGTTACCCTCAAAACAGAGTTAGCTACAACCTATGCTCTAATACCATGTTAAAGTTTTAGGGTTAGGATAGTTTTAACATAAGCAATAAACTTTAATGCATCAACATAAATATAAAACAATATCTAGAATAGTACTGCTCCAATCAATTTAAACTGCAATACAAATTAAACATAATTTTCATCTCTTTCAACTTTAACACTCCATTGGTCACTACTGCATAAAAGTTGGCTCTTGAGATGATTCACCAAATGCCATGTACAATAATAAAATAATAAATAATGTACAAGAAATAACAACAATAAAAAAATTGTAACCATTATTTTGAATTAACCTTATACTCGGATACTTTTAAGTTTGATCTTGTAACCGAAGGGACAAGTCAACTGAGTAAACAATTTACTTAACTAGAGAGAGAGGGGGTTAAAAGCAGATAGAAACATACCTTTGATTCTTAGACAATAAGAAGAAAAACTTCAATCACACGTACATGCTTTATCAACTCAGCCATACCCAGTAAAGTCACACTGACAAAGGACACAATCACATTGCAAGAATACAGTGATGCAACTTTTTGCTGACAGGGATTCAGTCACACTGGACTGAAACGGGACAACCCGTCAAGTTGAGCAATGACAAACCGGTCACTTCGAGCAGTGAACAAACAGTAATGCAGGCAAAAGGAATACCGCCATGCTGAGAAATAGTCTCGTAGAGGAGATCAGTCATGCAGAGAAACAATCACGCAGAATTGCAAGAGAAAGGTCATTCGATGGACCCAATGACACTAGCGAAGAAAGAGGAGCCCAATCACGCTAGAGGAGGAAGACGGAACGGTCATGCTGCTAGAGTAGTATACATGATGTCGAGCAATACACAGTCACGTGGAAGGAAGAGCTCACGCAGATGGAAGGAAGAGCCAATATACAGTCAAGCGGGAAGAGCTAATGTACAGTTATGCGGGCTGAAGAAGAGCCAATATATAGTCATCGGGAGGAGCCAATGTAGAGTCACGTGGCAGATGAAAGAGAAGTCATGCTATCGGATGAAAGAGCAGTCACGCTAGCGGATAGAAGAGTAGTCACATTAGTGGAGAAGTAAGTTAGGGAATCAGATACGAATGCAATATATTGGATAAACAAAAAAAATTCTTTTTGTAAGGTTCAAGGCTATACAAAAAGGTTAACGAATAAGACATTAACAATGGTCCAAACAATAATAAAAACCATAAAGTAAATAAATGGTCTAATGGTTATAAAACCATAAAGTAACAAATGGTCCAAAGGTTATAAAACCATAAAGTAAATGATCAAAGGTTTTATAATAAAACCATAAAGTGAATGGTTCAACCAAAATAAAAAGAACTTAGGTTAGTGTACCAAAAATAAAACCCATAAGGTAAGAGTCATCATAACAAAGGTACACACACAATAAGAGTGCTAGGACCAAGTAAGATAAAGGACCATGAGTCAACCAAGGGGGCCACAATAAAACAACCCGCATACCCACAAGATCAAGGTGAACCATAACGGTGGTCAAACATATCATTTTACCTAAAGGACCAACATGACCAATGGCTTTAATCTTTTCTCTCTCTCAAGATACATTATTTCATATATATTTATCATCACTATATAAGGGGGAGATCCAAACCGGATGGTACGATCCTTTGATCCTCAATACTGCTCCTAGGGGTTAGGTGCTAGTGACATCATCAAGGGGTGGCCAATCCCTTCAGAAACAACCTAGAAATAACCAATTAGGAGAGAGGACATCATCTTGGTCAAATTGACCAAGACTCACTTGGTTAACTGACCACGGGTGCTCTTGCAGGAACTGCTTAGTCCTAGACAAAGAATCTGCCTGGTCCCAGACCAAAAAGTCTCTCTCTCATCCTGCAGAATCTGCTTGGATATCGTGTCCAAGGGCCTATTTGGTCGCATAACAAAATACCCTAGAGACAATAGGGGCTCTAATCATATGTTAGGGATTTTTCCATGGCATCAACCTGCTTGGTCCCAAACCAAGAACCATAGGAGACTACTGGGGGGCCTAGGGTACCTTCTAGGGTCTTACTCTGCCCTAGTTAACTAACTAGGGTACCATCTTCCCCGCGAATGGGTCTCACAGCTACAAACATCTTGGTAATTGACCAAGTGCCTCCATTCTTAAAGAATGGCTCCCAGGCCCATGCTGAGCTTCAGTCCCAGATTGAATTACGTTGATCAATTTTTGGGAACTAATCAGGTGCCTCCATTCTCTTTGTAGAATGGCTCTCGATGCTGTTTTGAAATTAATAGCCTTTAGGGATAATAAATGGGAAATAAAGAATACGTGAGAGATCTTGGCCCCTTTGAAATTTCTAGATTGTTCTGCATTCACAAGAGTTCCGACTGAGCCCTTCAACAATCAACAAAAATAGAAGAAGGGAAAGAGGACACCCCTCACAAAGCCCTCATTTTGCATGAAAGGACTGGGAAGCAAACTCATTTATTAGCACAACAAATGAGACCATGGTAATGCAGCTCAAGACTAAATTGATGAATGGAATCTCAAAGTCAAGGTGAGTAAAAGCGTGAGCCTCAAATACGACCAATTAACACATACATAAGTTTTTGATAAGTCAAATTTAAGAATCGTCCCTTTTGAATTTTTGGATATTAAACTGTGCATTACCTCCTGAGCCACCACAATGGACCCATGAATCTACCTACCTTTTAGAAATCTGAACGATTCTTCATTCATAGATTTGGAAAGAACAATTTTAACTCTTCGAGCAATGATCTTAGCTTATGATTGGGAGATATGTCGAAACTCATCAAAAGAGGAAGAAGATTCTGATTTAGAGAATAGGGCTATAAATGATGAGTTGAAATTGGGAAACTCTTGCCATTTTGTCTAGATTCTCCCACAACCCTTAGAAGATCAACCACATACAACTCATTCGCATCATGAAAAAATTTAACCAACCATCCATTTTATAATTTCATTGATGACTCTTTAACTACTTCTAGATCTCAATGGTCAAGATTAGATCTCAGCCTCATTAGATCTACGGTTGTGACTTAATACTTCATTGAGATGACTTAAATCACTTAAGTCACACAATCTATATAAAAGTTATTTTACTACTTTGATCATTAATAATAATAATAAAAGTCACTTTATAATGTGCTCACCTAGAGATTCACTTTTCAGAACACTTCTACATGCTAGACATAGCTTATGCTGGTTTTGGTGTGCTTTTTACAGAAGATTGGATCCAAAATCAATAGCACGGTATATAGGGACTCCACCCTAAGGTTGGCACGTATTAACCTGAAAAAGGAGGAGATTTTCCCGTGACACATGGGGAATTCTCTTCTTGAATTAGCTATTTTTCATCATTGATTTATGCTAGTACCAGATTTGCTTTAGGGGTGAAAAAGTGTGCTAAGAAATTGTCGTCGTTGTCAGGGAACCTTGTTGGCATTCCTTGGCTTCTACCAACCAACATTATTGAGCATTTTTAACTTGTTGTTTTTTTTAAAACTCACTTGGCAACTCTACGTTTTATGGGGAGTCTCCACAAGGGAACTTACACAAGAAGATCATTCAGTTTTTATTCCCTTGCAAAACTAGTTTCGAGTTTGAGCAAACCCTTACTTCTTTTTCTGAACAAGACTATACTTTCACAAAGAATTCTCCTTAAGTTGGTAAGCATACTAAACTTTTGGTAGGTTCTTTCGACAAGCACTGTGGTGATTCTAACCTCAACAGCTTCATCTTTGGTTCTATTTTCATCTCAAGCTAGTATTATGGTAGCAGCTGCGCTTGTTCCAATCTCATTAACAATATATCCATAGCTGTGAGGCCGCGAGTAAGGTCGAGACTCTCTGCTTTTGACCCATTAAGTTTTTTTGCAATCTCGGATTATCCTTACCTGCAGGTGACTATCTTAAATGTTTACCTCGGTTTGTGGGGAAGCTTGGAGTATCGATTGAGGATTACATGGCTAACATTTTAATAGTGGTTGATCATTTGGGCATGTAACATGAGGATGTGCTGATGATGTTTCTGTCGACCCTCGAGGGGAAGGCAAGAACATGATACAAGTCCCTTTCGGATGCCTCCATTAATGGATGGGATTCATTCCAAGAGATGTTTTTTGAAAGATGGGCAGATAAATTGGACAATTTTGTCCTTAATTAATGCTTTTTGATAATATTAAGAAGAAGGGGGATGAGATTGTCACTATGGTTTTAATGCTTGCTTTTCTAAGAATTATTATAAAATTCGTACTACTATAAGGCCTATGGCTTCTTTGGTTTTTATCTTGAGGCATTTGATGAAAGTTTTTCGTATTGTTCTCAGGAGTAAGGAACCTTAAAATCCGAAGGAGGCCCAAGCTGTTGTTATCAAGTTAGAGACATTTACTTGTAGCATATGATTTCCTTTTGATCAATGATTTTGAACCATTGGTTATTACAACAGTTCCTGAAGTCCTTACTAAAGATGAACCACAACTTGTACTATATCAGGTTTTGAGAGACGAGCTGGATGATGGTGGCTCAGGTTTAGATGACCTAGAACTAGTAGCTACGCCACTTGAGTCACATGCAAAGTTCCAGGAAGATGTAGTTGAAGAATTGAACATTGAAGAGTGTTCATTGGTCTCTTTTGGTGAAGATGATAAATTTCAATAGGAAGAACGACAAGTCAACCAAGTAGAATTAGATTAGCTTGAGATGTTATCCATACTAATCCTAGTGATGGTTTAGGAACTACTTAATCATATACCATTACAACAGGAGGAGCCACTTTAGTTTAAATCAGAGGATGGTGTCTCTTACCACTTTTGCATATGACTCGCAACCATATCTTGTTCTTCAGGATGATTATTTAATTCATCACTACTTGGATATTAGGGTTTATCATGATCTAGTTGAGCTCAAGATGATGGAGATGTTTTAGTAGGTAGATTCAAAGAATTTCGTTCATGCTTATTATTGTTGAAGTACCACGTTCCAAATTCCAACCAACACCCTTCAACTATGCCTTCACTAGCAAGTACATCAAGGCATCTTTACAACATATGAGAGTTCACAGTTGGCTACATTAGAAGGTTAACTATGTTGGATTTTTTTGTCTGATGGATCATGTAGTTGTATGGTTACATTTGTCTTTCGGGTATGTTTATTTGATCTTGGTAGCTTTGAGGTGAAAAGTTTGGTTTTAAGGGTAGTTATCTTTCCTTTTCACATGTTGTTTCTGTTTTTCCCTTATGTTTTAGAACAATGGTTTACCTTTTCTATTTGTGGAGTCTTTCCATCAATTATTTTACTTTTAGCTTTTGCAAAGAGTCATTGATTCTTGCCTTGTTATATTAACATGTGTTCGTTTCTTGTGATTTAATCTTTTTTCTTTATAACACGCTTTCCATTTCGCTATTCTTGGGTCAAATGTTGATTGTCTTAACTTACGTATGTCGAGGCTTCGTGTCTTTTCATTAGAGTGAGCTTGGATGAGGGTTTTGTTTATTCATATTCTGAAGCATTGAGCCTTTAGGATCAGTAGATTTGAAGAGACATGGTAGAGTATTGAGTCATATTATGTCTTGTTTCTTTATTGCTTATCGTTGAGACTTCTACTTTGAGTTAGTTGTCCCTCTCATATAGTAGTAGGGACATGGTACTATGCTTCTTATATCTTCTTGAGTTATCACTTCGCGCTAAGGGAAGATTTCATCATTGCTTTTCTTTTCAACAGATCATCCTGCAACGACTTCAACGCATTATCTATAGATGATCCAAAAGTAGAGCACCTTGATGGTCGTTAAACCCATTGGCGGTTATCTCGGATTCGAAAAGGTTGAGCATTATTGGGCCTTTATTGAATGATCCTTGTATTTGTTCGACTTTAGAACATGTTTTACCATGTCAGGTTGTGTTCATACCTTAGGGACCCATTGGCATTAGTGGTGGCTTTCATTTGTAGTTGGTAGGTGTTTACATTATTGTCATCTAAATAAGTGACTTTCTCCCTTGTGTCAACTTTAACACATTTACCACAGGGGGGAGTGTACAGGGTGGATGGTTGCAGGTAGCGGATTCAGATGAGATCTTTTTCCTTTACAGTTTGCTAGTAGAAAGTTTATATTGCTTTGAATTTGTTGCCCAATGGATAGGCTTTGGTATCATATGTTAGATTAGAGGGTCGTTTTATTCCACACAGGTGTAGGGGTCTATTGGTATGTTCCGTCCCATTTCTCACAGAGGATCATTTACAGTTTCATAGATAGAGATTTATGGGATTCTTGACATCCTGTAGGGGGATCTTGTCCCCTTAAGGCGTCGTTGTTAAACCTTGAAATTACTCCATAGCGATTTCGGGGTTAAGGACCAACAAGATTCCATTAGGCTGGTCATATAAGTTTGTCAATGACATGCATGCTTCATGTTTTTGCAAAAATTATTATGGCACACCAAGGTTGAAAAGAGCAAGTCTAAATCAAAATGCAATCTAGAACCATAGACTAAAAACGTTTTGGGATCTGCTTACTGTCATTCAAGTGTAAACGAGAAACATGCTTTAACATAGGAAATGCAGTCATTTTTTGATGAAAAACAATGATGGGACTATGCAAATTGATGAAATTTTTGGAAGCCCGTCACTGTCATCAGCCTCTGCTAGCTTTGATGATAGATCTGATAGTTCATAGGTGTTTTGTGGAATTGGGGAAAAGTATCAAGCTAGTGTGCTATCGTTCAAGCACAAAATACATTGTGATCAACTAGGAACAATGAAAAGTGTGGATTATAAGGACGAGAAGGATAAAGACTTTGAGAATTTGTTTGTGAAGGGAAGGGGTTCCTTGTGCCAATAATGCAAATCCGTTGTTAGGAATTCTATGGCTTTGGTAAACTCAAAATTCTATGCTCAAGTAGAATACTCACAGGTTATTAGGAATTATTAGCTGCTAGTGAAACACTAATCAGAAAGTGACTAGTAGTTGGGCTTGAGTTTACTAAAAGAGCTTGCACATGCACTCAAGGAGGGTGCATTGCCTTAAGTCACTTAGAGCCTATAAAGTGATATTGAAGGCTCATTGTAAAGAATCAGATTTTCATTGCAGCAACGACACCCATCTCTATATTTTCTCTGTTAGACTAGCTATTATTACTTTGATCAAGGATAATCATTGTATTGGTTTTGGAGTTGCCCATCGTGGCGGAATTGGAAAGACTTTTAATAAGGAAGTGTTGTGTTTTTTTTTAGCCTTCCTTTTCGCTACTATGGTGTTTCATTTTTTCTCATCAATTAATAGCTCATAGGTATTATTTTTATCTTTTTTTATCTCACTCATGCTAACCCTACATGATCCCTTCAAATCTAAATTAAAAAAAGGATCTTTTCCTAACGCTTTGGCAAAGTGTTTACACTCTGTCCAAGACGAATTTGCTGCCGGTTTTTGTGTGCTTTTCGTAGAAGATCATATCCAAAATCAACAACATAGTATCTAAGGACTCCCCTTGAGGTTGGTATACACAAACGAAGAGGCTTGCTCGTGACATTTTGGGGAATTCTCTTCTTGAATTAGCCATTTTTCATCGCTTATTTACACTCATAGTGGAACTGATTTAGTGGACAAATCATGTGTTAACAAGCAGGCCCAACGGTGCCCATAACTACTAGTGATGTGGTTTGTTGATTCCTGGTTGTGATGCGAGACATAATGACTCAGTCCTTGAACCCATAACCCAAGCCTCGACCCCTTCGTGAAAAGTTTTAATGTGGGATTCTTGGTGCGATTTATGATTCAATTTACAATTGGTAGTGAGTGCCTTATCGAAAATGGGAGATGAGGACTCTGGTGTGCTTTATTATTCTATTTACAATAGGTAGTGACTGCTTGATCGAACATGGGATACAACGATTTAATTGACAGACACACAACCTAGGCCACATGCGACATAAAGTAAATAAAATGGTACCTTTTTATTAAGTTTTATAAGTTTATTATTATTTTTATGTAAAATTTATATATATTAACATGAAACATATATATTATGTTTTTTTTTTGTTGGCAAAGTGGTGGAACCCCCCTAACTAGCAGGTTTTCCATTGGCTAAGTAACCATGGACCAGGGGCATCTAAGCCGTCAAAATCACCCGGGGATTGCACCCGGCTTGGACCGCACCAACCCTTAACATGGTTGTATTTTTGGTATCCGACGGGATTAGAACCGGCGACCTTCCAGCTTAGGGGACATCTTAACCATACCCTGCCACCAACTGTTCTAGATCTCGTGGATAAACATATATATTATGATAATTAAGATGTATAAAACATATATATTCAACTTACTAATATATATATATATATATTCAACTTACTCGAAATTGAACTCAAACCATGTAACTTAGTTGCATGCTTGATCATTTAGAGCCAGTTAGAAGTTAGAACTGATTTACCCTCTAGTTTAGTCACAGCATTCCTTTCATTATTCTTCATGATGGAGGTGTACTCCACCATGGCATCCCTCCAAACTTGTTGGTCGGTTGCTTTTTGAAAATTGAAAGGCTCAAAATCCAATATGCTACTCTTCAATGCCATGTATTTTGGAAACTTCTTTGGAGGTGTGCTCTTCCTGAATGTGCTCCTAGGAATGTCAACATGCTCTTGAGCATCCCTCAATGTTCAAGTGAACTATGAAGGTCTCTTGACAAAATTGATAGGATCCGATGGCTCCTCCTCCGTCTCACGGTTGCCACAATCCAAACTAAAAGTTGTTGATGACACTAGCTGAACCTTTTGAGTTTTTTGCTCCCCATCCTCTGTCACTGGATTAGTCTCTTGAGACATTCTGGATGCAAAGTCTTCTAAGACTTTACATCTCCGCTTACAATTGGCTTTCTCTCCACTAGAATATCGATCTTCTATGCCTTTAAAATTTCACTACAACCAACAAACAAACCCTTCCTACTGGAGGGTTCCAATTTGGTCCTCCTCTCATCTGGTATATGGATATAAATTGGTAACAAAAGATGTGGAAATGGCTCACCTTTGCCCTTAAACCAACGAATGCCTCCTCTGGTGTCTTCTTCCCGAAAATCTTGTGAGGGCACATGTTCTAAATGTGTTGCATACTTATGCCTCGAGAAACATTGGCAAATCTTGTTCATGTATCATAAACTTAGCAAACTCATGACTATGAGACATTCTGGATGCAAAGTCTTCTAAGACTTTACATCTCCGCTTACAACTGTCTTTGTCTCCCTTGGAATATTGATCTTCTATGCCTTTAAAGTTTCACTATAACCAACAAACAAACCCTTCCTGTTGGAGGGCTCCAATTTGGCCCTCCACTCATCTGGTATATGGATATAAATTGGTAACAAAAGATGTGGAAATGGCTCACCTTTGCCCTTACACCAATGAATGCCTCCTTTGGTGTCTTCTTCTCCAAAATCTTGTGAGGACACATGTTCTAAATGTGTTACATACTTATTCCTAGAGAAACATTGGCAAATATTGTTCATGTATCATAGCCTTAGCAAACTCATGACTATTTTTGGAGTTATGAAATTTTCTAATTGTTAGGGTTTTTGGAAATATTTCAGATTTTTAGGTTTTTTTATGGTTAAAATTGCAGCCACAAATATAATACAAGAAATGTTGAAAAAGAGTAAAGATGATAGGAAAGGGGATATGATTATCGTCTCAATCCCTAGGGCATTGAGAGATCTATCGTTAACGCGCCTCTCTTAAGATGTTCCTCTAGCATTTGCAAGCGAGGGTATCACCTCGCACCCTCCTGGGTTCAGTAGGTGAGTCTAACTAAGGAAAACGAAGAAGTCCAAGGCCCCAAAATCAATAGGAAACCCTAATGCAAGGTGTTTCCTTCATATAAAGTTGATACATTAGTGGTAAAAAGCCTTAATTAAGAGAAAATGTAGCATAAAACTACCATTCAATTCACATAGTAACAATATTCATTGACATTCAATAAGAGATTTAGCAAAGAAGACACCTTTGGGCCACACTTGTGCATGTGTTATTCCAACAAGTCTAGCATAAACCATAACATGTGTAATAAAGAAGCCCCTAGATCATTAATCCATCGACCATCAAGCAAAGCAAATCATCCCAAGAGAAGTGCACATCACCAAGAAGACTCAAAGAATAGGAGAAAAATAAATAATTTCATATTAGAGCCCTTGTCTTGTCACTTTACAAGGAGAGGAGGATTCCTATTTATACTATTTCATCCTCAAATATTTATTTTTGAGCCTACAAGTCTTAAAAATGAAGTAATAAAAAATTAAGGGTAAATTCTATATAATTAAGGAATTTTACCCTATAATAGACAAAATAGTAAAATTAAGCTAAAATATGTTGAGAAAATGATTCATTGGATGAAGTAGTGAGCCAAAGGGGGATGTCATGCCCCATCTAGCCCCAAAACGATGCTTGTCCCTCAATGCCCTCCCTTTCAGGACTTGTAGGCCCATCTATTGGAAGGATGATATCATATGCTAGTAGCGCTAGAGTAGGGGTTTTTGGATGTTGAATCTAGGTCCAAGTGGGTGCAAAAGGCGTGCTAATAAGGGATAACAACCCTTTTCAACACTCATTCACCTTTGCATAAATAAAAATAGGATGGTTATGTGCCCCAATGTGTCACCCCCAAAAGCCCTAGAACACCAACCCATGGACTAAAAAGCCCTGCATGTTGAAGATATCATCATATCAAAGGGGTAGTCAGGAAAGCCATTAAGCCAAGTACTTTCGATGGTGAAACCAAGGGGGGTTGGCCATGGCCAATCCAAGGGGTAAATCACCCCCAATCCAATATCCATATAAATAAAACCCACTTTGCCTGTACATTTCTTTTACCACTTTCTCTAGGGTTAGCGTCGTTGGAATGTTGTAGCAATTTTGGTGCATAACGCTCACAATGATATGTACAGTTAAGATTAGTCTAAATCACTAATGTATTAAAATACACTTTATTAGACTCAACAACTAACTAAAAATTTTCATTTTATTACTAAAGTGAATTATAAAAAAGATTGGACTTGAACAATCTCTTGTAGATTTAACGTTAAACTTGTGTTGAAGTTCTTGTTTGAGCTACAAACTTCAATAAAAAGAACTATTATTAAGGTAAGGATCCTCATCATCTCTTTCATTCAACAGACCCTTCCCATTCTTGCTCCTTATCTAGCTTGCAAAATGTTATAGGCAAGATCTCCTGTTGCTTTTTAAAGATTTCCATAAGTCGATATAGTTATTAGCGAGGTATAATACACACAATACCTCTTCTTTTACAACTTATTTGCATCTAGGGAAATCTATCATCATTGGTGTAGCTCAAAGAAGCCCGAGAAAGTGGTTTTAATGCCATTGTTATGAGTCTAAATCAAAATTCGATATGAGAACTTATAGAAACACATTGTTACGAATCTAACTAGAAATATGATATGATACATTGTAGAAACTCATAGCAACACTTGAAAATCTAAAAACTAATATGTAATTTGAAAGGAACAATTTTGATAGTAGTTAATATTACTGGAGCGATTTGTACATAGGACCAACAATCGTTAAGCAATGTATGGTGGCCAAGCTGTGGTTCACAAGCTCAAAACAAGATATGGTTGCCAAGATTAGCCTTAAAACATCCACAAAAGATTTGTCTAAACCCTAACATGCCCTCTGATTCAACACATGAAGATGGCCCATAGGTGTTGGGAGCAGTGAGAGCACAAATCGGGAAGTGGGAATGCAAAGCATCAATTTCCAAATGACATTGATAATGCAACATTAGGAGTGTGTTTTTTATAATATACTCTTTCTATATATATTGATGCATATATATTCAAAGAAGCATGCAAATTGGTGAATTAGCCACCAAAAATATCAAAACATACAACTTTGTAGTAGATTAATGATAATAAAAAAGGCATTAATCATTTAGTACACAAATAACATTAATAATTAGCAGTTATAACTTATAACATTGTCATCAAATGGTCAAACGAACATCAACCTACATTGTTCAAGCTTCAATCAGATAACATTTTCCATCGACAAACTATAAGAGATAACATTAACCATGAAATGAAAAAGGGCATCACGAATGAGTTGTAATATACAATCAACATTTCAAACTTCAATTGTCATAAAATGTTTACAAAGGACAAATAATCTTAAGTTCACAAAGCTAGATTCTAAACTGAAAAAGATAAATACTCATATTATGTACTATGTTTTCTTAAGGATTTAGCCACAAGCGATTTCTAATTTCTTTTCCTGTAGTGTAGTAGCAACATAAATCGTTTTGGGAGAAACAAGCTTCAATTGCAGGAGTGTGAGGTGGTTCGAAGCTTTTACATAGTTAGGTGAAGACCTATCTAAAGTTTATATTCCACATTAAGGCATACCACCTTTTGCATGTGGGACATGTAGACTTTCAAATACCCTCTGAAATCTCAGATCCCAACTCAGTCTCTAGTCTCTATAAGTCACATGCATGTACTAAATCCCAATCCTCAATCCCCAAGAATGTATTAGCGTGTGCAATTACTTATTACATGAAACACATGAGATCTATCTACAATTTCTAACAATATGGCAATCACACTTAAACAACAGGACACAAAAGTTTTTGGTCAAAGACCCTGGGAAAATCCTGTGGGAAAACCAATGACACAATATAGAACAACTTTTATAATCTTAAGCAGTTTACAATAGATACAATGGAGTCAATTCAATATAGACTTCTCTTAGCCCCAATTCAAATATGATATCTGATGGAATGCTAGGTGATGCGCCCCTCTGGTTGACTGTGCCCTTCACTCTGAATGATTGCGCCTCTCACTTTGATTGTATATGTCTTCGAACTACTATCTGACTAGGGCCTCTCACCCCTCTACCTCTGGACTATCTCGGTGATGCCCTCTCTTAGATAAGTTGAACTCTATCTAAACCTTGTCCTCCACATTGAAATGTGCCCCTCTGAGTGATGAATCAATGATGTGCTCTGTAGCTGGATCAATCTCACTTAGAAACAATCTTTGCCTCCAGAGTGTCCTCCTTTTTCCATAGATGAAGTGTACGTGATCTATCTTAGATTTGAACCTTCCCTCTTTGCCAGACTGCGCTTTCTCTTTTCAAGAATGCGCCCTCTTGCATGCATTGATTTGCCCTCCTCTCTGATCACTAGAGTCTCACAAGCAATAAATATTTTTGTCCTCTGAATGCATTTTTCTAATCTGTCAATGATATTAGGGTTCCAGATCCCTAATCTATCTTTCATGCAAAAATCAGACTTCTACGTTAAAAAATAGTGTAGTAAAAATTGCATGCAATGCAATGTGAAAATCTCATGCAAATGCATCATGGATACCTTATGCAGAAGCACATGATTCATTGACCTCACACAACAACATTAAAAACTGGTGCATCCTTGCACTCCTCGCATCCAACTGGAAGAAGTCAGTGAAACCTTTAGATGTCTCGATCACTGAATCCATGACTACTGGTAGAGTGTATCTCAGACACTACATACCTGCCTATGCTGATGATGTACGTTTCTACTAGACAGTCCACCTGTAGGACATTTTGAGTTACACAAAACTCAACAGGACAATGTAACTTAACATGATAACTTTATAACTTATAGGCAATTTTATTAAGTTTGTTTATTCAACTAACCTCTCATCCCAAATAGCCTGTAGGACTCATATTAATCCTCCTCATTTTTGACATTTTTTCTTTGCTTGAATAACACAAAATTATTCAGGTATCATCGCAGAAGCTTGAATAAATAGAAGTCACAGGCAATTAATGAGGCATGTAGCTACTATTATCGACCGGCTGCAGATTACATTTTATAGTTTATATACTTATTTAATAATATTTTATCACTATTGGATGCATGGGCTTTGTCTGATTTAGTGTTGAGCCATTCCAGTAGTAGCCTTGCCATTTGGGTATGATGCAATATTATGATTAGAAAAAACTTTCCACCGGCTTCGCTATGAATGGCTCTTTAAGTTCATCGTACTTGATATTTCGTTTCTGTCATTTTTTTTTCGAATTTTTTTTTCTATTTCGTTATGTTTCATTTCTTATACAGCTCATCAAAGGAAAAAGAACTCCGGTGTTATAGTTGGTGCATACATCCGATGACTCATTGTCATTTAGTAATTGATTTTAACCGAATTTTCCTTGTGTCTCAACCCACTAAGCAAATTCTTTTTTCCAAACGTTTTTGTTTATTGAATCCTTTATAAAAAAACTTGTTTGAAACACTTTCTATGCCAAATCTCAATGTTGCAGAAGTCAATACCTATGCAAATCATGTTTCATGCAAACATTTATATGAGATACAATGACAAGGGATTAGTTGTTAGATATGTGGAGAGTTGTAGTCTTGAAAGATATGACTTTGATATGGATTGGTCACCAATTTGTGAACAAATATTTATTCAGGAACTCAAATTAAAAGAAAGAAATTGAGACACATATGAAGTAGTGATGGTTGATTCTGAATTGACATCCTTCTATCAAATAGAAGCATATCACATTATTTATTCTAATTATAAGCCTTTATGGTCAAATCATTGTTTTGGTCAAGGTAAAATGAAAATGCTTGCCAGATTATCTTTTTGTAGTCTTATTTGGGGAAATGCATCATTTATTCATTATGAATCACTGAACCAAGTACATTGATAGTGGGTCGATTCACTTTGTGGCATCTGAGACCTATGTTGTTGGGAAGCGCTACCCCCCTCTCCGCTCCATCTCCTGAAGCCCGCTTCTAAAGGAAGGACTGGGGAAGCACTCTTCCTAAACACTTCCATGTGGGGGCATTTTAAGGAAGCTCGCTTTCTTAAAAAAATGCTTCCCCCTTATTTTTTTCAGTTTTTCTTAAAAAAAATGAAAAGTTAAGTGATGGGTGGTGCGGAACTAACCCTAGGTCCATTCTAATGCTATATAGAGGAGGGAAAGCCTACTCTAATTCCAAAAAACCTAATCTTAGTAATCATCAGTAGCATTAAATGGTAATATTAAGTTCTTAAAGTTTTCCTTAGAGTTTTAAGATTACCATTAATGTTTTCAGGATGTTTGAGAGTGGTTCCAATCTCATCGAACTTTAAATGCAAAATATAGAATTTTATATCCCATTCAAAATTCAACAGAATTGACATTTTTTAGAATTTCAGGATTGCAATGTTTCCACTGGTTTCTATCATGTATGGGATTGGCATTTAATTAAACACATTGACCCAAAACAGGAAGCCCTAGTTTCCGCAATTCCTTTTGTAGTATTGTCTGATATTGATTTTGCTGTATCTCTGAAATTATTGCTCCTCAATGCTTGAAAATTCGTCTTGAGGTACGCTGATATTTCTTCTTTCCAACCCCATAGGTTAGAGCAATATTGGATTCACCAAGTGGAACTTATGTTAAGTTTTCCAAGGTGACCTGTTCGAGGACTGGTTCGGTATAGAAAACTTGTACAGATTGCCACATGTGACTGTTTCAACTCCAGGATCTAAAACTCACACCACATAAACTACAATCCGTGCCCTATCTGCAATATGTTGCAAAATTTGATTTGGATCTTTCTAGTCTGAGCTATAGTAATTCTCCCTAGGTCACCTGTTTATGATTGAATTCTGGAAGAGGCTGGAACCCTGATTTGGAGGGATCATATCTCCTAAAGTATAGCGAATCTGAGGCTAAAACTCGCACACAAGGTACATAAAGATTTCATCTTTGTCTTGTCTAAGTTTCAGCTTTTGAGGCTTCTCCAAACTCGATTTATAGCGAAAATTCCAAGGTGACAAGATTTTGCCTTCTAAGGTTTTCTAGCATGAAAACCCTAATCTATAGTTGTAGCAGTGTTTCGGTTGCACAAAGACTTCTTTTAGGGTGGCTCTGATACCATGTTAAGTTTTTAATGGTTATACTAGATCTTTATACTTTTAGCATTATAACCATATGCAATAGGATCACTGAAAGAAAGACAAGCACAACATGACAAGGTACACATCAATTTATCCTGGGAAACCCCTAAAGGGAAAAACCCAACAAAACTTCCTCAATATAGATTACCAGTATGCAATGACCAAAGAACAAGGTCTCATCAATAGAGAGACCAAACCCTAAGCATAAGAGCCAAAACACCAAAGACATTGGTCCTCCTCCTTTGTCTCTTTTTCTTTCCCTCTCATCAGTAACATCTCCCGAAGGAGAAATAATAATAATGTGAAGCACAAGTAGAGTATTCTTCGAATTTACATTATTTCAACATTCTTGCGAAAGCTCAAACTGTTCTTGATGAAGGCTAGTTTGTGCGAGATATTTAACACCCTGACTTGCAAATAATATTGGAGATTTGAGATCATCTTGGGATGATATAGGTTGAAGGTATGTCATTCTCTTCAAATAGCACATTCTTATGTTTCTCATTTATTTCTATAGTATTTATGAATTTTATTTGTTTTGTTGAAATATTGTTATAACTGGAGGCAAAAGTGAAGTTATTTCATAAGTTTGTTTACCATCATTCTTGCTAAATTCAAGGTACCTTTTTATTTTTCCATTACAATTATTTTCAGGTCATAGTGGTGGGCATGATACTAATTGCAGTGAACTACTTCATCGTGTATATGGTTTTAATGTAAAGAGTCCTTGTTTCTAACACCACAAGAAACATGGTGCAATGAATTCATTGGTATGTTCTTCGATAATTAAAAATCTGTAAATGGTGTTTTGCTTGTGATTTGATTTTGATAATCTGTGCTAATCCTAGCAACAATGTTCATTTTGTTATTTATGTGCTACTTTTTGCATGCTTGCAGTTTTTATGAATAACTTGTATTTGTTCAATCTCTATTCTGGTCTAAGGTAAAGTTTTAACAATAGGAAGGCCCTTCTTGAGGCCATGCCCTTCTTTCTAGGGTACTTAAGTATTTTCCTAGGGTTCAAAACCCTCTTTTACAACCAATGAACTCTGCCCTTTTCCTATTGATTATCTTTTTTAAAACTTGTTGGGTTTGCCTAGGGTTTAAAACCCTCTTTTACAACCAATGCACTCCCCTTTTGTTTCAGATTTGTTTTTCAAAATCTGTTGTGTTTTTGTATGGTTTAGAATTCTCTTTTATAGCAAGCGCACTCTCCTCTTTTGTTGCAGATTTGTTTTTTTGGAAGTTGTTGTACCTCTCCTTTCTTGGTTCCATTCAGGCGATTTTTTGAAGACTTTAGAGAGGCCCTTTTTTCAGCTACTTTTTGAAACCTACGGACTCAAATAGCCCTATTCCCATATTGAATGGGGCTAATTTTCATGTTCGATGCATTAGGAAAAATCTCTTCCTCCAGTGGATGATGACAACTATGGCTTCATATGTCTAAAAGGGATGAAAGCCTAGGACTAATGATTCTAAATATCAAGGCAAGTTGATGCATCAAGCCAAGGTTAATAAACGTGTGATGAAAATTTTAGATGCCTTCAAGAATCTCTGTATCTGTAGAACTGTGAACAATTATTTGAACAGTGGACTCAAAATTGAGCTTTCCAATATCAAGATGGGTAACTTTGAAAGTGTTTGAGAAACTGAAGGCTAACATTAGTACAATAGGAGTAAAGGAAAAACAGATTCAAAATATTTATGTATTGTTTTGAGTAATCTTTCTTCAACATTCAAATTCTTTGTTATTATATTCTAAACTATGTTGCTTGAAGTGTCTAGCCAAATAGCTTTCCAGTACCTAAAATGCCCAGAAAATGGTGAAATAGGTATTCCACTACCTAAAATGCCCAGAAAATGGTGAAATAGGTATGAAATGTTGTCATTTGTACTGTATGTTGTATGTTCAACAACATTTCCATGGGGTTTCGGTGATTTCTAGTGGCATTTTGAACAAGTTTTTAAAAGTTTATGGGCCTACCCAAGCACTCACAAGGGGCATGGAACCCATAGGAAAATATCAACTTGTCTGCATCATTTCCCCTTTAAGACAAAATAGAGATAAGGGACTGAGATTTGTGGAGTTTGTCACCTTGATAATTACTCATAATATTAAATTCTTAACATAAAAGTTGACATTCAACTTTAAGGTTACCTTGTCTTTTCTATCCTTAACAATATGAGGGTATGGGATTGGCATTAATCAAGACCAAGTTATGGGGTTTTGGATCATTTATGAGAATTAAGATCGACATGGTTGTTCTTCTAAAATGCCATTTATGTCTATCGTTCAGATTTTCTTACAAGACAACCTGTTATTTAAAAATAAACTATATCTATATTTGTATATTTTTAATTTACTTCATT
>LPNX010457266.1:535231-583279 GCA_001517045.1 Pseudotsuga menziesii | reverse complement strand
CCTAAGTGGCTTGATTTTGCCTGAGTCACTTAAGAGGGGAAATTGTGACCCTCACATTAAAGTCACTTAAGTGTGATTTTAAGACTATAGTCACTTTTCAGTAAGTAAGTGAGTGAGTGAAATTTATTTATGGGAAATAAATAAATGAGATATTCACTCTCACTTGGAAATTATAAAAAGGGGTGAGGGAGGCAAAAGTAAAGCACTTGTTCATTTTTCAAGTGAAGGAGAAGAGGAGAGCTCAAGGAGGTCGATTTTTCCCAAGGAGGTCAAATTCCAGGTTAGGGTTTGAAGGAGAAGATTCCAGCCTTTAGCTTGCACAGTTCCCGAGGTGTACGGCCTGCATTTATGACAGGAGTACGACTGCATTAATTGCTCAGTACGGCTGCAGAATTGGCACGAATTTCGAGGAGGAAGTACGGCTAGGACAGCACGGATACCGAGGTGTACGGATCTGTACGAACNACTGTACGGCTGCATTAAATTCTGGCACGTGTCCCGAGATCTGTACGGCCTGTCAGCTGTACGGCCGTTGTCTGATTTGGCACGGAAATCGAGGAACACGAATTTCGAGGTATTTTACTGCTGCATTAATTACTGTACGGCTGCATTAAATTCTGGCACGTGTCCCGAGATCTGTACGGCCTGTCAGCTGTACGGCCGTTGTTTGATTTGGCACGAAAATCGAGGAACAATACGGTTAGGGTTTGAAGGACAGTTTGTGTATTTAATGCTGAAAAGAACTTCTGCTGGTGGAGATAAGTTAGATCTTCATCTCTGATTTTCTGTCTTGTACATTTACTGAAGAAATAAAGCTCTCATCTCAAAACTGGTTTTCCCCGTGGGGGTTTTTCCAGGGCAACTTTGCCAAAAATATCTGTGTCAAATTGTGTGATGTGTATGTGTTTAATTACAGCCTGTTAGTTGTTTTCAGCGTGTTTAAATTGTTCAGATAAATTTCATAAGTAACTTCAAGCCTTTGCATAACCGGCTGAAGTGAAAGAAGAAGAAATTGTTCATTAAACCAGCTTGCTGTGAAACAAGGGTTTTCAACAATTCCCTCACGTACTTTTTTTTGTTTTATAAAAGGGGATAGGGGTTTATGTTTCTGGGTTTCCTGGTATTAGAAACTTTTACACATTTCAATGTTTTATTCAAGTTTCAACTATAGATTCTATAGTTTTCAACTGTTTGTGAATGGATGCACGACATCTCTTGATTAGTTTTTGCTAATCTTATCCAATGTCAAGTTCACATCAAGTAATATGGAGAATTTCCCTAATTATCAAGTCAATCAGAGGCCTAACTCGACGTCTTTTAAGCATGACTATGAGCTGGCGATGAGGGAAACTTAAAATCCTCTTAGAAGAAAGTCTCATGTGCAACTAATGTCATAAGGAGGACACGCCCTCAAATCTTACACCATTTGTCTTCAGAAAAATTGAAGGAACTTTTGATACTTGTAATTGACAATGAGGATCTTTTTTAGACACTAGAGGATCTTTCTGAGACACTAGTGGATCTTCTCACAAAGCACATTTTGTTGTGCATTCAGGTACTTCTGAAAACGAAATATCCTTTCCTACTATTAATGTCGCTGCGTGTTTTCTAGCTTTGGCTCCTGTACGTTTCTTACTTTTACCATCCTTAGTTGAAATAATTACTGCATTCTCCTTGCTGCTTGAAAGATCGTGCCTGAATTCCTGCTGCATGTGAATTGACTGTCCTGTTTGTTTTGGTTTCGCCATTTGTACAAAAATATGTCTCTGCCATTCCGGAGTAGACGAATCATAATCTACCTCATCTATCACCATTATGAGTGTAAAACTTTAAAACAATAAGACCAAAAAATTATCCTTCAAGATCAGAAGTAACTTTAACTCCTCTTCTCCTGTCCTTGGCTACTCCTCGCACTATTTTTTCCGGACTGTTCCCTAAGCTGTTCCCTAAGCGCAGAGCCCTTAACCCGTAAGGGCCCTCAATCGATTCAAAATATATATATATGGAATCGATTGAGTAGTGGATGAAATAGTTTAACTACTGTTAAAATTGTAAACTACTAGATGGGTACGTGTTCATAGCAAATGCTTGAAAAAATCTAAACTTAACTAGTAATTATTTCAAGGAAATGTACAGTAATTTCTTAAAATTTATGCAACTACTTCCACGCTGATTAAATATGTGTTTGGAAAGTCGACATTTAAGTATTAATTATTTCAAGCATATTTAGAGTAATTTCTTATAATTTAGAGTAATATCTTATAATTTATACAATTTACAATTTCTCACACGCTGATTAAATATTCATTTCAAGTATTAATTTTGCTGATGATGCACTGCCTCTCCAGCGTTGAAGCCAAAGAATGGTGTTTTTGTCTTGGGTTTGTATTTGATATCCTTTGGGATCGGTGGCCGCAAACCTTCTAATGGAACCTATTTTTATGTGAATGCTCTTAGCAGTCACAAGTTATGCACACATCCAGGAGAATGGATTTCAGATTTGGAATTGTTAAAGAGGCCATTTTTATGCTTACAAGAGCTTCAAAGCTAGTATAATAAGAAAAACATTAATTATTACGAATGTACCATATGCATGTTAATTGGTCTGATGACCTCTTTCCTCTTTCCATATATATGTTAATTGGTCTGATGACCTCTTTCCTCTTTCCATATGTTAATTGGTCTGATAACCTCTTTCTTAGTTTAATTTGTGCTTCACTTGGCGTCATATGTTCCATAGAATCCCAGTTTGATAAAGCTTCTTTCCATATATATATGTTAATTGGTCTGATAACCTCTTTCTTAGTTTAATTTGTGCTTCACTTGGCGTCATATGTTCCATGAGAATCCCAGTTTAATAAAGCTGCTTTCCATATATATGTTAATTGGTCCGATAACCTCTTTCTTAGTTTAATTTGTGCTTCACTCGGCGTCATATGTTCCATGAGAATCCCAGTTTAATAAAGCTGAATCACTTCATCTACATCTTGTAGTGGTGTCCAGGCATAACCAGGTCTAATGAAGCTGAATCCTTTTGTATGTTAATTGGTCTGATAACCTCTTTCTTAGTTTAATTTGTGCTTCACTTGGCGTCATATGTTCCATGAGAATCACAGTTTAATAAAGCTGAATCACTTCATCTAACATCTTGTAGTGGTGTCCAGGCATAACCAAGTCTAATGAAGCTGAATACCGTTGTTTTGTTTTCGTTTGGTTTGGCAACTACCAATTGCAGCAGCATTCACACGCTGGATCGGATTTTGCAGACTTGATCATTACTCCACCCATATGGCTCTTGGCCTTTCATTTAATACTGCAACTAATTTGTGGATTCATTCACGACATTTGAATGCCTCAAGTTAGGTGGTTGTGGTGTGAGAAAGGTTGTGAGGTCGTGTAAGTTTAAAATGGCAATATTTTACTGGATGATAAACTTGGCCAAAATAGCAGACTTTGGGTTAGCTAAATTCCTTCAAGAAGATCAGAGCTACGCTAGCACCGGGTTGCAGGAACTCGGTAAGAATTCTCTCCTATTCAAATTCTTCAGTTTCCCATCTTTATTTAACAAACTACATTACATGAAACAATTTCAAGTCGAGAGGTTTAAGATTATGTAAATGACATTGTAAATATTGTAGAGGACATTGTGCAGTGGCTACATGGCCCGAATACGCATTGTGCTGAAATCATTTAGAGAAAGCATATGTATACAGTTTTGGAGTTCTTGTACTTGAGATGATCAGTGGAAGAGAGAATCATATTTTGTCCGTAGACATGCCGGAGTATCTAATGTCGGAGTATGGTTCATGTGAATCTTGTCTTTCGAGTTGAAATTTTCTAAAAAAATTTCCACCGCATTGTCATCCTTGCTAACCTTGTGCAGTTCTCGTTGATATTCGGTCAACCAGGCATATAGACAACATAGAATGTTATATCCCAGATTGGATGGCAGTGATTGTGTCCAGAAAAGGCACACCGCATTATCATCCTTGCTAACCTTATGCTGTTCTCGTCGATATTTGGCCAACCAGGCATGGAGACTATATAACATAGAGCAGTGATTGTGTCCAGAAAAGGCACTTTTTTACAGTTCAGGTGGGGAAGTGTGTGTCCCATAAAAAAATATAAATATATACAGCCTTTCTTGGTAAGTATGGATGTGTTGTGAGAAAGTCTCTGAGGTGGTGTAAGTTTAAGTATGGATGTGGTGTAAATATATACAGCCTTTTTTTGGTAAGTATGGATGTGTTATGAGAAAGGCTCTGAGATGGTGTAAGTTTAAGTATGGATGTGGTGTGAGAAAAGCTCTGAGGTGATGTAAGTTTGAACAGAGTGTTGAGTGCCATCCTGCCATACATGGGAATGATAAAGATACATGTCAATTGACACAAGGCAGTAATAATTTCAATGATGCTATTGACTTAAGGTTGTAATAATTTTAATTTTTTAATCATTTAATGTTGGGAAAGATAAAGATATAAGACAGTAATAATTTTAGTGATGGTATTGTGCCATCCTGTGCCAGCCTGCCATACATGGGAAAGATAAAGATACATGTCAATTGACATAAGGCAGAATTAATTTTAATAATGGTAAAGATAAAGATACATGTCAATTGACATAGGGCAGTAATAATTTTAATAATGCTATTGCCATAAGGTAGTAATAATTTTAATTATTTTAATCATTCAATGTTGCTAAAGATAAAAGATACATGTCAATTGACATAAGACGGTAATAATTTTAATGATGGTATTGATACAAGGTAGTAATAGTTTTAATAATTTTAATCATTCAATGTGTTTACTAATTTTAATCATTGAATGTGTTTACTTTGGATGATTAATAATCAATGATAGTGTACAAGGCATGTATGTAATGATAGTCTATTGGTTATTTACCAAGATAATAGTGTATAAGGGATATTGGTTATTTATTAAGATGACAATGTATAAGGCATAGATGATAGTGTATAAGGCAGGTATGCAATGCACTTTTTGTTTTTCCCTGCAATAAATATTTATAATAATTTCATAATAATGCACTTTTTGTCTTTCTTTGCAATAAATATTTTATAATAATTTCATAATATTTGTGTCAGTGTGTAAATCAATTTTTGCTTTACAATGATATAATTTATTATTTAAATTATTTTGCATTAAATACTTGTAATAATTTGAATAATTTGATATATGGGAAAAATAAATGAAATGAGAAAAATAAATGCCAATTGATATTGATAAGTGATACAAGGTAGTAATAATTTAATGTGTATTGACTTTATCAAATATTGTGTGCATTTAATGTGTTTACTTTTCATGATTAATAATGAATGATAGTGTATGAGACTATTGCATTTAATGTGTTTACTTTTTATGATTAATAATGAATGATAGTGTATGAGACTATTGTATTTAATGTGTTTACTTTTCATGATTAATAATGAATAATAGTGTATGAGACTATTGATTATTTACTAAGATTATTTTTATAAGTCATGTTTGTAATGCGCTTTTTGGTTTTTCTTTGCACTAAATATTTATAATAATTTCAGAGAGTATTTGTCATATTTGTAAATCAATTTTTACTTTACAATGATATAATTCATTTAAATGATTTTGCACTGAATACTTATAATAATGTGATGTATTCATGTGTTTTGCAATGATATAATTTATTTGTATATTAATGTATTTGGTATATTATTTTTTATTTATTATTTATTATTTAAATTACTCTGTAGTGAATACTTGTAATAATTTGATATATTCATTTTTCTTTATTAGCAATGATATAATTCATGCGTATATTAATTTTATTTCTTTTTAAAAATTTTGTTGCAATAAATTTATATATTATTTTGTTCTTCTAGTTTGCCTTGCAAGATATGAGTATTTGTTTGATAGTCTCTATAAATGTTGTGGGTCTTATGAATTAATTTGCCAAAATTAACATGTTTTCCAGGTGTAATTTAGTGGATTAACTTGAGTAGTTAAATGTTATGAATTACAAGTAGAGAATTGCAAAGCTCTCAAAATATTACTTTAAATATATTACAAAAGATGAAGGAAATGTAGAATAATTTTTTTAGAAATATGAACTTAGAATATATTACTTTAAATATATTATCAAAAATCTAGAAATGTATATTTTTTTGAAATATGAATTTACAATATATTACTTTAAATATATTAAAAAAGATTGGGAAAATGTAGAATAAATATTTTTGTAATATGAATTTAGAATATATTCATAATAAAAATTGATGCATTAGTTTAGATTTCTTTACTATTATTATTAGTTTGGAAGGTTTTGGACTAGTGTCAGATGATGCATTAGTTTAGATTTCTAGTTGCACATTGGCATGATGAGCTTGGGGTGTGGTGTTAAGCCATTGACCAATTCCAGTGAAGTTCGAGTAGAGTTAGGGTTTGGGTGTTAGAGAAGGGTGCTGCATGCAATTATTAGGGAGTATGGTTGCACTTGTGCGATCAAGGGATTAGGGGGGAATCGACATGCCTCAAATTCACGTGAGGTGGTTGAGGCAAAGCAATAGTTTTAACAAGAGGTGTGAAACAATAGATTGAGACAAGTCAATGGAGATTGATTGGTGGGAGCAAATCATGGACACTGTTTCACAATGACCTATGAAATAACATGAGAAAACATTTTTTTCTTGTATAACTGGAGTTGCTCCTATTCAAAGCGAAGATGGACATGTATTATTTAATTATTTGTAATATGTTTTACCCACTTCAATTATTTGTTTAATATAAGGTATAATAATTTACGAAAACTTTCTGAATACAAAAAAATATGTACAAATATATAGCATTGCATAAATAATAGATTTAGAAATATTCATAGACAAACACACAACATTGCATGCCAAGAACATCTCTATAGAAACCATGAACAAATATTAACAAACACACAGTTGCATACCAAAAACATTATTACATTTAACAAAAATACGATTGCACAAATATTTTACAAAAACCATGGATAAAGATTCACAAACACAAAGTTGCATACCGAAAAATATTATTTCATTTAATGAAAGTATGATTGCACAAATATTTTAGATAAACAAAATACTATAACTTAAAGATTACATTCACAAACATCCACAAATATATAGAGCATTATATAAAAAAACACATATAAGTACATAGCATTGTATACAAATTATGTACAAAAATCAGCATACACATTATTTTATAAAAAAAAACATTTTCAATTAACAAACAAAAAAATTTTATCCAATAACAAATAACAAATAATTACTGTGATTAAAGAATAACACTAATTTCATTTTAATTTTTTAAAATGAAAAGCATTTAAATATGACAAACAATTAAAAAGTGTTAAAAATGATAAATTATATAATAAGATCTAAATAAATAATGTCGACTCAACCATATATATAAAAATGAAAAAACAAAAACGTTGACGGTATATTAATGTTATTTTTAAAAAGTAGATTATAAAAACATTAATAAAAGTAAATAACAAAAAAAATTATTTATTATTCTAAAATATGAAAAAATATTATAATTTTAATATATATTTATATTGTTAATATATATATGTATATATATAGTGATATTCAAAAGAAAATTATAGTTGTGAGTAAAGATTAAGAATCATCATCATTGTTTATATTTTTTATTTATATTATAAATAAAAATAAAAAATAAAAAATTTATATTTTATTTACAAACTTACTAAATATCATAATAATAGGTTTAACTATTTTATAATAACTTTTATTGTTAAAATCTGATCAAATGCCACAATAATTATAATTTGATTTTTCTAAATTAAATCATTATAAATATTATTATTATTCAATTACGAAATATTATTATTATGTGATATAAGTTTTATTTTATAATTAATTTTTAAATTTTATGAACATAATAAGCGAAGTATTATCCTAGGTTTGATAGACAAAAAATGGTCTAAGCAACGTTAAGATCATTGTCGTATATAATTCTAATTCTATTATAAATAATAAATAAAAATAAAAATTATTTTTTATTTACAAACCTACTAAATATCATTACAATAGGTTTAACTATTTTATAATAACTTTTATTGTTTAAATGTTAAAATCTAATCAAATGTCACAATAATTATAATTTGATCATTTGAAATATATCATTAGAAATATTATTATTATCTAATTATGAAATATTATTATTACGTGATATTATTTTAATTTTATAATTAATTTTTAAATTTTATGAATATATAGTGAAAAATTTTAAAAAATAAAAAATATTAATTTAGTATATTTTAGTATATTAATTTTACTATTTTATATTCTTAATTTTCAAATTATCTTACAGTGCTATAATACAAAGTCTTTTGAACTACTTAACTTGTGAAAACTATTGTGACCTTGAAAAGCTTCTCACTAAACTTTTAAGAATAAGAACAAAATTTTATCATAAAAACTTGGTTTGCTTTAAAATTTTGTTCTTATGCTTAAAAAAATTTGACCAGAAACTAATTTGCTAAAAAAGTTTGTTCTTATATAGTAGTATGATTGTTATCATAAATTTTACTATTTTATTTTTTATAAAATTTATGAAATTCTAATTTATATTAAATTTATTAATATTATAAATATAATTAATATCATAATAACTTTATTCAAATTATATAATTAAATTTTTTTTTGTTTTTTTTTCTATTTCTACTACAAATTAAATTAATATTTAAAATACATGTTTTAAATATGAATTATTTAGTATATTTTTATTATATAATATATTTTTATTTTATTAAATAGTATATTAAGTTTTATTGTTTATTTTTTATTTTTAAGATTATATAGTAAATTAATTTTTTTAATTTTTAATTTTTGAAATATTAGTCTTTTAAGATACTAAAATTTTAATATTTATTAATTTATTCTATAATAACTATATTTTAATAAAAAATTTCATATTATTTTATCTATCAAACATGAAAATAAATCACCTGGTCTAGACCGCACCAACCCTTAACATGGTTAGATTTTTTGGTATCCGACCGACAACTTTCTAGCTTAGGGGGCGTCTTAACCATATCCCACCACCAACTATTCTACATCTCGGGGATAACACAAACACACATAGTTGCATATAAAATACATGTACAAATATTTCAAACACAAACACATAGAATTACATACTAGAAACATTATTTTCATTAAAGACATAAAAGTTAATTTATCTAACAAACACATAAAATGGCATACAAAAAACATTAAACATAAAATTAGAAACATTATTTTCATTAAAGACATAAAAGTTAATTTATTTAACAAACACATAAAATGGCATACATAAAACATTAAACATAAAATCATTTAATCTAGCAAACAAATAGAGGAGCATACATAATTCATGTGCAGAGATATCAAACACACTTCTAAATTGCATTAAAATAACATACCCAAACAACACACCAAAATATAACAAATATAAATAATAGCAATGTATAATATAAATTCTATATAAATAAATATAGATAATATCAATGTAATGATATAAATACTATATACAATAAAATTGAAAAAGTGTAAAATATAAATTAAAAAAAAAAATGGAAAACAAAAACTTGAAGAAAATATAAATTAAAGCAAGCCAAAAATTAAAATGATTAACTTCAAATATAAATTTATTTTTATTAATTTTTTATTATTATATATTTTTTATTTTTAATATTATATATTATTATTTTTATTAATTTTTATTTTATTTTTATTATATAGTATATTAAGTTATTAAGTTTTATGTTTTACTTTTTATTTTTAAGATTATCCAATAAACTATTTTTTTTTGAAATATTAGTACTAAAATGCTGTTAATATTTTATTAATTTATATTATAATAACTATATTTTAATAAAAATAATAATAAATATAATTATTAATGAATAAAAAATATAATTATATATTTTAGAGTTTTTTATTAATTTATTTCTTAAATTAACTATATTTTAATAAAAAATTATATTTTATTTCATAACTATATTTTCTTTTATTTCATAACTATATTTTAATAAAAAATTTAATAAAAATTATTAATGATTTTTTTTTCAATATTTTAGAGTTTTTTTGTTTAAGATGATTTTATTATAGTTATGATGTTATTATAGAGCTTTTATTGGCTTTGAGATTTTAGGATCTGTACTAAAATCATATGGCCTCAAAAACTATGAAAGTGAAAGCTCATATGGCCTCAAAAACAAGACCAACCACGTGAAGGTGAAAGCTCATATGGCCTTAAAAACTATGCTTTTTTGTTGTTATATCAACAAAGCGGTTGTCTAAATTTAATATTTTATTAATATATTTTTTAAGTTAATTTTATTATACTTATGATGTTATTTAATTTAATTAAAAGATACAAAATTTATGAGTCATAATTTAATTGATCATACTTTTTGTTATAAAAAATAAATAACAAATAGAACAATACAATTAAAAAAAACACACACACAATTAAAAAAAGAAATAAATTAAATAAATTTATAAAAAAATAAAAAAATAAAAAGTTGAAATGATATAGTATATATTTATAATAATGGTAAGTTATACCTTGTTTACATAATACAAAATTTACATACATTAACAAACAAACAAAAAAGTTAAATATAAACACATAAATTTACACAAACAATCATTATTTCATATAAAAATTTACATACCTAAAACACAAAGTTGCATACAAAAAATATTTTCCAAACACAAACACATCTCATCTAAGAATACATAGAGTTGCAAACATAATACATGTACAAAGATTTCAAACACAAACACATAGAGCTACATATAGAATACATGTACACAAATTTCCAACACAAATACACATAGTTGCATATAGAATACATGTATAAAGATTTCAAACACAAACATACAAAGTTGCATACATAATACAAGAAACATTATTTTCATCAGATATATAAAAGATAATTTATCCAATAACCACATAAAATGACATACAAAAAGCATTAAACATAAAATCATATCATCTAGCAAACAAGTAGCAAACAAGTAGAGTTAAATACATAATTTATGTACAAAGATATCAAACACACTTTTAAACTGTATTAAAAGAATACACCCAAACATTACACTAAAATATAACAAATATAAATAATAGCAATGTATAATATAAATACTATATAAATAAATATAAATAATAACAGTGTAATAATATACATATTATATTATAATAAAATTGTAAAAAAAAATGATAAAATATAAATGAAAGCAAACCAAAAATAAAAAGATTAAAACTTCAAATATGATTTTATTTTTATTCATTTTTAATTATTATATATATATATTTTTATTAATTTTTATAATATAGTATATTAAGTTGTTATGGTTTACTTTTTATTTTTAAAATTATATAGTAACTAATTATTTTTGTTTTTGAAATATTAATATTAAAATATTTATTAATATTTGATTAATTTATTTTATAATAATTACATTTTAATAAAAAATTAATAAATATAATTATTGATGAGTACAAAATATAATTATATAATTTAGAGTTTTTTTATTAATTTATTTCATAGTAATAATAATTTAATAAAAAAAAATTATATATTTTAGAATTTTTCTTGTTTAAGTTGATTTTATTATAGATGATTTTAGAGAGCTTTTCTTGGCTTTGAGATTTTAGGATTTCTACCAACAAGACCAACAAGACCAACCATGTGAAGGTGAAAGCTCATATGGCCTTAAAAATTGTGCTTTGTTGTTGTTGTTGTTACAACAAAGCGACGCTTGTTTAAATTTTTTAATATATTTATTAAGTTAATTTTATTATACTTATGATGTTATTTAATTTAATAAAAATTAAAATAAATATGAACCATAGTTTAATTGATCATAAATTTTATTATAAAAAATTAAAAACAAATTGAATAAAACCATTACAAAATTAAAAAAAAATTAAAACAACATTATTAAAAAAGAAAAAATTAAAACAATTTAAAAAAAATAAATAAATAAAGAAAAAATAAAAGGTAAAATGATATAGTATATATTTATAATAATTGCAAGTTATACTTGTTTACATAATACAAAATTTACCCACATTATCAAAAATATATATACAAACAAAAAATTAAATATAAACATACAAATCTACACAAACAATACTTATTTCATAAAAAAAAATATATACCTAAACACAAAGTTGCATACAAAAAATAATATGTGCAAAGATCTACAAACACAAACAAATAGTTTAATGCAAAAGTCATGTTTAAAAATATACAAATACAAATAATAAAATTGCATAAAAAACATTATTTCATCTAACAAACATAAAAATCATTTAATCTAACAAACCCAAAATTGCATGAATAAAAACATTATTTCATCTATCAAACATAAAAATCATTTAATCTAACAAACACACAATTCCATAATTAAAAACATTATTTTATCTAACAAATATATAAATGATCTCATCTAGCAAACACACAATTCCATGAATAAAAACATTATTTTATCTAACAAATATATAAATGATCTCATCTAGCAAACACATACAATTGCATACAAAAAACATTATTTAATCTAAGTCATCTCATTTAACAAACACATAATTGCATACAAAATACATGTATAAAGTTCTCAAACACGAACACAGAATTGCATACAAAAAAAAAAATCTTCATTTAACAAACATAAAAATTATTTCATCTAAGAATACATAGAGTTGCATACAGAATACATGTACACATATTTCAAACACAAAGATATAGAGTTGCATAGAGAATACATGTACAAAGATTTCAAACACAAACACATAGAGTTGCATATAGAATACATGTACAAAGATTTCAAACACAAAGACATAGAATTAACAAACATAAAAATTATTTCATCTAAGAATACTTAGAGTTGCATACAGAATTTCAAACACAAACACAGAGAGTTGCATAGAGAATATATGTACAAAGATTTCAAACACAAACACACAGAATTGCATATAGAATACATGTACAAAGATTTCAAACACAAAAACATAGAATTACATACAAGAAACATTATTTTCATCAAAGACATACAAAAGTTAATTTATCTAACAAATACATAAAATCATTTAATCTAGTGAACAAATAAAGCAACATACATAATTCATGTCGAAAGATATCGAACACACTTCTAAATTGATTAAAAAAAACACCCAATCAATACACTAAAATATATAACAAATATAAATAATAACAATGTATAATATAAATACTATATATAATAAAGTTTGAAAAAATAAATAATAGTAATGTATAATATAAATATTATAAAAATAATAGCAATGTATTAATACAAATACTATATATAATAAAGTTGAAAAAATTAAAATATAAATAAAAGCAAAGCATAAATAAAAATGATTAGAATTTCAAATATATGTAAAGGAGTTTATTTATGTGTTGGACAAATTCTGAAATTAGGTTATGTGAAAACAATAAGTGAAAATTAAAGTTTATTTATCTGTGAGATAAATTCTAAATTATTTTATGTAAAAACATTAAATGTAAATTGAAGTTTATTTATGTTGGAGAAAATATAAAATTAGTTTTTATGAAAATAATTAATGGAAAATGAATGTGAAAAAAAAAACATACTACATCATAACTATAAGAGACTACTCTAAAAATGATGGGGCGCCCCACCATCTAAAGCATTTGATGGGTTTAACCCCATCCCAAAAAATATAATTTTATATATTAAAAATAGTATGTTTGTAAGTCTTTGTCTTTACAAAACTCCAAATATAGGAAACTATACAAGTTTAGTGTAAATCACTTCAAACTATTGTAAATAACATTGAATCAATGTTCAAAGGATATTGGATACCTGAAAAAACAACAAACCAAAACAAATATAAAATGAATCCTTATTTAAATATTGCTTAAAAAGATAAACACAAAAAAGAAAAAGAGCATTACCTTTCTCTCTTTATTCATCAACATTCTTAGAAATTACACCAAAAAAAATGCTTAATACCTGAAAAAAACAATGAATCAATGTTTAAAAAATGCTTAATACCAATGAATCAATGTTTAAAAAAATATGAAAAATAATAATAATTACCCTTTTTTATCTTTATGAAAATTCTTAAAAAAAAAATTGTCCATTAACATTCTCTAAGAAAAAATTTCCATTAACATTCTCGAAAAATTACAAAGCAATAGTATTGCAAATCCTGTACATAAAAACAACTTTTAAAATGTCATAAACATGTGTAAAATATATCTAAAATATCAATAATAAATATCTCAAAACTATTGTTTTAAATATAACAAATAAACATGTGAAGAACCCGCTGATGTATGATGGGATTTCAAATTTAGAGGATTTTCTGGGCAGACTCCCTGTTTTAGACTTATCCCTAAGAGCTAGACTTCACAGAAGGAGACTTTGACTACATGGACAAGGTCCAGTCTACAATGAAATACAAGTTTGTTTCTCCTCCTGTAGACAGTTAAAAATTGACCGACTTAGTAAATATATAAAGTATTTGTGCGTATTAAGATTGTACTTCTAGATGGGAAGTGCAAGGTAATGCCTGCTTTTAGAATTAATCTTCCTTTGAGGGATGGGATTGGTTGTTATACTCCCCCATTAAAGGCACAAGTGGCATTGGCTGCTTTCTCTCCTTCGGGTGGAGGGACGATTGAATTAAGACAATAGTGTGGTGGGGACGAGCCACTCAAAATTCCAGCTTCTATATCCGTGATAATAAAGAATTAGAATCTCGAGTGGGAATAGGTAGGTCTCAGACCGAACGCAAATTGAACAGCGATTGTACTGTTGAGATATTCGTTTGATCAGCTAATTATATTTCCGGAAGTGCAAGCTTGCCTTGCCCAGCAACGAATCGGGTTCTATCCGAATTGAAGCACCGGAACGTGGGTGACATAATATAAATTTTTGAGATTTTAACCAATGATTCAAACACAGAAAGTCTTAAGACACGACTGTTTCTTCTTAGAATGATGATCCCATTTGAGCTACTTGTGAACTTCAATTTGTACATTGATACCAATGGCATTTTTAACATGTAAAAATGACCCATTATTATTCTAGCAAGAGCTGGTAAAAGTTATCCTCTTTAATTATGGGTTCTTCCTAAAATGGCTGGGTTCTTCCTTATGTAATGGAGTATAGTATATCCCTTCCCTTAGTAGTGGTATGGCGTGTCAAAACGTGGAGGATGAGCGGTGGGGTTCGGAATGAGCGGTGAGAAAAAAAGATGTGCCATTTACTAATTGGGGATGCGCCGTTGCTAGTCCCAGATGGAAGAAACTTAGCCCGCTTCCTTTAATTGAGCTAGCTTGTTCATTACTTCTGACAGGTTTTGTCCAGGTGTGGTAATTACAGGATTCAAGAAGGTTACGTTTATTAAGCTCGTAATAATAGAAGATTCGATCCGGATTCAGGGAAAAAACATACCAATTATTGTCCAGATGTCTACCCCCAGGCACCCCTTTGCTAGCTGAACCTATACTAACAACATGGATAAACGTGGGGCCCTGGATGCTCTGGCTAATAAATTGGATCGGATTACATTCAGGATAGCTGACAATTGACAACATCAAGGAGGCGGAGGATGTGGAAGTGGTGGGGGCTATTGAGGAGGACGACTGGACTAGTTAGATGCTACAACTATGATAAGCTGGGCCATTTCACAGGAGATTGTCCACTTTTGAGGAGGCCTTGGTGTTATTACTACCAAATGAACATTCATGCTACATAAGTCTGCCCTAAATTGATCTCCAAATGGGAGGACGTAAATAGACAGCATACAACTAATTTAATCAATTCAGAGCCTCAACCAGATGAGAAACACAATTGGATGTTGTTACACGATGAGGAACCAAGACTGGTGGTGACACTAATAACATCAGACATCCATCAATCCAGAAAATAGGGTTTCGACCACCGAAGTTCGACCCTATTTAGAAAAAGGAAATTTTCAGGGATGCAGTTGGGATGTTCGAGAACATGACAGTTCCTAATTCACAAGAAGTTGTGAAAGGACCAAAGGAGTGGAATATGTGACCAGTCCAACCCTCTCAAGGTTACGGAAAAGGATCAGATGAAAACTCTGTAGGTAACTCAGAAGAGGTAATTGATTTCTGGTTTAATTTTCTTTCCAATATCCTAAATGATGATGGCTAGAATCGAAGGTTAAGCAAAACCCTCCAAAGGGTCTCTGGGGTTGCAAAAGAAGAGTATACTTTTATTGTTGCCAATCTTCTAGAGAGACACACTCATAGGGAAAGGAGACGAAGAAAAAAATTAGGGAGACAATTTAGGTTGAATGCTCAGATAGATGGGTATTATACTGACCTCCCTAGTAAGTATTGGGAAGCAATGGGGAGACCCAGAAAAGTATACTCCCTTATTCAGTTGCATATGTCTAATCAATACTGTATTTAACCATTGGATCCATATCAGAGAGCAAGGTATACTGAACCAACAGATAATGTATCATGTGATGGAAAAGGAAGCACTGGACCAAATGTCATATAACAGCTAGAAAGAGGGTATATTATATAAATCCTACAACATATGGCTCAGTCTGTTGGCAGAGTATCCATTCTTTTGACAGTGATTCTGGAGATGCTTTAAATGAATGGAAAAATAGGCAACATGAGCTCTCTTCGAGGAGATGTGCTATGGTTAGATCAATCCAATGGACTGGAAGAGAGGTGAAGAACCCACTGGTGTATGATGGGATTTCAAATTTAGAGGATTTTCTGGGCACTATGGAGCATATAATTGTGGAATAAAAGAGACTCACTGTTTTAGATTTACCCCTAAGAGCTACTCCTGCTAGATGGTGTTCTGTGTTCTTCACTGTGCTATGGTTAGATCAATCAAATGGATTGGAATAGAGGTGAAGTACCCACTGGTGTATGGTGGGATTTCAAATTTAGAGGATTTTCTGGGCACTATGGAGCAGATAACTGTGGAATAAAAGAGACTCCCTGTTTTAGACTTGTCCCTAAGAGCTACTCCTGCTATGGTTAGATCAATCCAATGTACTGGAATAGAGGTGAAGAACCCACTGGTGTATGATGGGATTTCAAATTTAGAGGATTTTCTGGGCACTATGGAGTAGATAATTGTGGAATAAAAGAGACTCCCTGTTTTAGACTTATCCCGAAGAGCCACTCCTGCTAGATGGTGTTCTGTGTTTGTTTTAGACTTATCCCTAAGAACTACTCCTGCTAGATGGTGTTCTGTGTGTTCTGTGTTTTGCACAGAAGGAGACTTTATCTACATGGACAAGGTCCAGACTACAATGAAATACAAGTTTGTTTCTCCTCCTGAATTCAAATGTAAAAAATGCCACTGTAGACAAGGCCAAATATTTACTGACTCAGTAAAAATATAAAGGTAATACCGATCCTTTTGTGCGTGTTAAGGTTGTACTTCTAGATGGGAAGAGGAAGGTTTACAGACTCAGTTTTCGGTTCATTAGTTTTTCCATATCCTATGACCCATTCCTAAGGCATGGTACATGCACAAAGAGACTCGACGACATACCAGGAGTTGGGCTATCCTTCAGACCCAATTCTTTGAGGAATTCTCCTTTGTTGGGAAATATCAGGATGTAATAGATGTTTTGAAACTTATTAAAGAGGTCATGTTTACTGAAACGTTGTAGAATAATAACCCTGCGTCTTCCATAGCTTGCATTGACCCAAACATAGAAGCATCTTCATGGGGCATTATTTGTTCAACAGAGGGTGAACTCTCATCTACATAAAATAGGCGAGGATGCAAAGCCAAATGCCCATTAAGAGACCATACCATGAATTCTTTATCATGACCATCACCCAGAGGTATGTCTTTTTGTATCGGGCTGCGGTCTCTAGAGTTGCTCCGTTTAGAATACACTCTTCTTTCATACAATGGATTACATACACATAGAATTGACTACTGGATCAACATAATCCAGTGAACTAACTGCGTAATAAACTGGATCAACGGCTGCTGGATCACTGGAATCCACAGGATCAACAGCAGAATCCACACAGGATCAATGGCTACTATGGCTAGATATGATGGTCCTGTAACTGCTAACGACAATCAATTGCTTAAGTTAGTTTCTGGGCCGTGTGCTTCCTTCTAGTCCACCCGCTTGTTCCGCATATATCGGTTCATTGATCAGGAGAGGTACAACTACCAGGCTATATAGCACCCACCCGAACTTGGCTTTTAAATAGATGGATGGTTATTCTATAGTACTGAATCGGGATTTGTGACGACTTTACCTCTATCGAAGAGCGCACCATCAGCTCGAGGTGAACGAGGTGATTAATTCCTATGGGCAGGCACGTCCCATGCTTAACTCACTAAACCCATCGAGAGATGTATGATTTTCACACCATTACCAAACAATTGGAAGCCTTACAAACTCCAGACCAACTATGGGAACTGCATAGGAGATGGGCCGAATCTCATCTTAAGGTAGCATCAATTCCGTCTCTGTTTCGACTCCACCAAACAGTTTCACAACTAAGCCATAGAGAAAAGTCTTTCCCCATCCTGCAATTGGAAGAAGAAACGGCCCTATAATCCACAAACCCAGATTCAGCAATTGAAAACCCAAGAAGGAATTCCATTCCATATTACATTATTTTACTTGTTATTGCTATTGGATGGTAACCAAGCAAAGAGGGCCGATCGGACGCGAGGTAGGGCAATCTGGAAGGGCGGTGTCAGATCATCTTGGAACGAATTTATAGGTAGGGGATGTTCCGTTTTCACTGAATTCTTGATTTCAATTTAAATTTCTGTTCCTATTTTGATCACTAAATTTTTGAATTCAACCGATAATTCCATTTCTTATTCCTAGAAATTCTAAGAAAACTATGGACTAATTTATGAATTTAACTTACAATTTCAATTACTATTCTAAGAAAATCATAAATATAAACAGGAAAATCATAAACATAAACAGATAAAATATGAAATTCAATCAACAATTTCAATTCCTAATCTAATAAAACCATAAAAATAAATAAATAAGCATACCTGAGAATGTACCTGGCCCTGTAAACCCTGTAAACCTGGCCCTCTGTTACAGCTCCAGCTCCACAGCATATGTTACAGCTCCACATTCTTAATTACTGTGGCCCTCTGTTACAGCTCCACATTCTTAATTACTGTTTAGCTCCACATTCTTAATTACTGTTTAGAAATTCAAGCATCTGTTACACCATAAAAATAAATAAATAAATAAAACATACCTGTAATGTATCTATCTAGCCCTTTGTTACAGCTCCAGCTCCGCCCTTTGTTACAGCTCCAAGCTCCACAACATCTCTTACAGCTCCACATTCTTAATTGCTCCTTAGAATTCAGATTCAAATGAAAAAAAATATAACCTCCTTTGTCATAAGCTGCAACAAAACAAAGAAACAACAGATACATACAGGCCGACCGACCTACCACAGAAAAAAACAGAAACCACAAAAACAAACAAAACACAAAGGAAGCGCTTCCCAAAAAATACAAAAACTCTGAAAACGTAGCCTGCAAATAACAAAGGAGGTTGATAAACAAGCCCATACAAATTCAAACATATATATGTCCACCGTCACTCTGGAGCGGACTTTAAAAAGAAAATAAAATAGGTTTGGTTTTATGTGTATTTGAATTTTTCGTAGCTTTTTTCATATATGCCGTGACGCCGTCTGTCCACCGTCACTGGAGCGGACATGTAATAATGTATGCCGTCTGTTTAAAACGATCCAGCCGTCTGTCGGCAGTTTTATGCTTTTTTTTTTTTTTTTTTCATGGATTTTTCAATCCAGCCGTTACCCATTGTTCTGATGATAGCAAGAGAGCGATTATCACAATTCAAATTTCCTAATGTTTGGTTGCAGTAAAGTGATTATCACATTTGGGATTTGGGATTTTGAAGGGCAACCAGAGCTTTCGCAAATTTGGACAACTATTTACTTATCAAATCATCGTAACAGAGAAGAGTCACTATTATCAGATTTCGTCTATCAAAATTGGAGTTTGCAAACACCAAATATTATCTAATATTTTTATTTTGAATTTTGAGGATATTATTTTAATATTTTTATTTTAGTTTATATCATTTACATAGAATTGGAATTGCATTAAATGGTTATTAAAACATGGTTTTATAATTTTTTTTATCATAATAAAATAATAAAATTTTAGTAATATTGGAAAATTATAAGATATTTTAAAAAAAATGTTGTTAAAGATAAAGTCTATATTTTACATTAATACATATATATTTTTAAAGGTTTAGAGAAGCCTCAAACATGAGACAAACCTATCATAAATGTTTCGCTTAGAATTTTTATGTTATTTGGAAGTAAGCATTTAAGGTATGGTAAATTAACAAAATTATGGGACACCAAATGCCTCCATTTTTTAGAGAGAAAAATATGAGGCAAACTAACAAGGTCTTTGCTTATGAAGGATAGGACTTAGTATCAAATACTAGATTAATAAGGAAATGTGGAAGAGGTTTAGAGACCATAGCATTGGCTTGGGGGTATATGAGCAAACTTAAAATTCCTTACAACATTAGATAAGACTATGCCTCCTAAGTATGAGAGAGGGCCCATATGTTCCACCATTTGCGAAAAGATACATGTTAATTATATTGTCATTGAAAATTATAAATATATCTTCAAGAATGGGGTCACAATGACCAAATTTGGAAAAAGATTTGGAGTACATAACTTTAATAAAAAAAAGTTGCATCTTTTCTTTGGTGGGTAGTTGGAAATTGCATTATGGCATGGGAAAATCTCAAAGATAGGATATAATGGACTTGGTTGGACAAGGACCACTTCGATCACGGGCTAGATAAAATGACAAGATCACATTTGAAGTAGGATGGGGCTTGTGACCCTATAAGGGTTGAACCCTAACTGACTTGAAAATTATAATAGTAATTAACTATGATCCCTTCTCCTAGGTTTTTTTGGTGTGCAACCTTTGCAGGAAGAAGAACTATAAAATTATTCAAATCGAAGAAAGGTCCATAACATCAATTAGGGAAATAATTATTATAAAAAAATAAAAATAAAATACATTAAGAACTTTAAAAAAATCGATAAAATTATTGGATAAGGTGATAAGAAAATTGTGAATCCAGAAAGGAAAAAGACCAAGAGTTAGGGGATTAAATTATAAAAAAATTGTTGTCTTTTAACCACAAGGGCACCAAATTCTCCACAGAGTGGCAACCATCACTTACATGAAGCATACAATAAATTTTAATAGCCCGCATCCCAATGGAACCTAATAAACTATCTGAAACTAGATCTTGTTGCATAGAAATTACCAACCTCGACGAATATAACTGCAAATAGGGGCAATAAAGGGATACATGCCAAGAGATGAATACATAGCAATGAGTGAACCAAAAACATGAGGGAGTGCAATGGCTCCCTCACATGACTTAATGGTGGTAAGACTCTCCATCCTAAAACAATTTCAAAATTGTCAAGGGTTGTCACTCATATTAATGCCATTAGAGGGGAGGGTTACATTACTTAATCCCATAATGATGCTTATCATTCTAATCTTGGGGAGATGCATCCTTTTTGGGGGTCCCCATTTTTTATGAGGACTTCCTTGTAAAGAGAGACAACTTTGTTTACTAATTGATTGAGAATGGAGTTAATGAAATCATTAGAGGAAATTTCAACTCAAAATGGGTCTTTTTTAAACTTTAACTCAAATTTCATGTCATCATGTGTTAGCCAATGAAATTGCTTTAAATTTGAAATATTGTATAGGTCTTAAACATTTTTTTAATATAAATTTGGGGATAGGTATCATAAAAAAAACTACTTTTTTTGTTTGTATTTTCGACATATCTCCTCGTGTTTTTACTCAAATTTCGATCGGGAGAGCTCGTTGGATGCAGAATTAAATTCCGCATCCAATGAGTACCCACTCGGCATACTTTTGACATCATCATCACATTTTTCAGGTATTTCTTTTTTTGGGGGTAGCGGGGTCCGTCAAAAGTATGTCGAGTGGGTACTTGTTGGATGCGGAATTTAATTCAGCATCCAACGATCTCTCCCAATCGAAATTTGAGTAAAAACACGGGGAGATATGTCGAAAATACAAACAAAAAAGTAGTTTTTTTCTTTTCTTCCTCCAAAATTAATAAATATTATTTTATTATTTTAACTATTATTTTATTAATTTTTCTTAGGAGGCTCTAATGGAAGGACATGAAATATATGAACAACTAGAAAATCATGTAGGTTCCAGTTTGTCCTTTCAAAAATACTACTCTACAAGGTCCTTTCTTTAGTAGTCCTATCCTACCCCTGCTTGATTACTATGATAGAATCTTCAAAGATCATCACTTGCTGAATGTGATGAGTTTTGATGAATTATGCTCCCAAATATAAGGCATAAACTTCAACCTGGTTGTAGCAACACCAATACCCCATGAAACATATATTTCTACATTTATATTAGGGTTCAAGAGAACCCCCATCACCTGCTCTTTCCACCTCTCGGATTGGTTCCCTTTAGAGGTTCCATAAAAAACAACTTGTGACACTTTTGAGATTTCAACCACTCATGGAACTGAACTACTATGCACTCCATTCACCAAGGAATATTTTCCGTTGGCTATTGAGGGGATGTTTTGGATTCAGGGAAACACCCATTGAGAAGGTCGCACACCACAAGTTGCCTAAATAGTAAGAGGCTCTTGCTTTATGTCATAGATTCTTCAAGAGGTAAGATTTTCCAACATGTGAGATTTTTCTTGTTTTACTATCCTTAGGGGAGAGATACCTTTTGAGTTGAAAATTAACTTATTCCCAACAAACCATATTTTCCAACAAAGATACTTAGGGAGGGCCATAAATATACTACCCCTATTGGGTTTATGGAGAAAAGAGCCAATGTAAGAGACCTTTTAATGAAGATAGTGATTGCTCCAAAGAGAGGGGAGATTGACAGATTCTTCAAGATGATACAAAGCTTCCACCCAAACATTCTTAGAAAAATCACATTCCAAAAACAAGTTCTTGGTTGTCTCTTCTTCCTTTTCACACGGTGCACAATGAGAAGTCCCAAGAATTTTATTTTTCTTCAAGTTTATAGTTGCAAGGACTCTGCCATGAGCAAGAACCCAACCAAAAACATTAATCTTGGGAAGCCCATTTATATGCCATATTTTGTTTCTACATATCGGATTACAAAGGCAAAGAGAAGTTGTGAAGGAGACTGTAGCATCCTCCTTGAACATTGTATCAATAGTCCTTACCCAATCCATGGCATTCCACTGAGAATAGATGATTGGGGTGGTTCCTTATAGCAGAAAGAAAATCATGTCTAGAGTATATTGTAGATGTTTCAGGATATTTCGTTGCTTCCAATTGTTACATATCTTTGTAGTATCCCATTAAGAAATAACAAACAAAGTTTTGAATCCCATGTGTGGAATCCTTCCATTGATTTCTACAAGGATTGGTTTTATTGCAAGAGGAGATCTCCCCAAGATTTTGAACTACTTACCATTATCCGAGAATCCAATATAAACCATCCGGAATTATTATTCCTCCTAGCTTACATAGACCCCATATTCACCATCCTCTACCTTCCCACATGCAAAGATAAACACAACACATTCTTGATCCTCTTAGACACCTTTTCCTTAGGATTTTATTCCACCACTCAACTTCTCCACGAACTATTTTCCATGTAATTTTGGAGCCAACAACCAAATTCATCAATATTGGATATCTAACATATAATCCCCCATCAAACATGAGGGATCCAACAATTTCTCACTTCACCAAGTAAAACTTCTTTGATTATATTTCCCTCCTTTTCCATAGGAAATGCATGGTATCCTTACTATTGTTTACCATAATATGAGTAGGAGCTAAAAGTATTGAATATTGAAATATGGGGAATGAAGACAAAATGACCTTTATTAAAATGATCTTACCTATTGGATTCAACCACCACGCCCCCCCTCCCCCAAGCCCGAACTTTAGATTTAATTTTCTAAATAATATTCATCCAATATACAACCTTTGGTTATTTTAGAGAGATGGGAGTTACTAGATATTTAAATAATGAAAATTTATACTACCATGCAAGTCCTAAATATAGAGATTACACTGCAAGAGTCTATGGGAGATGTTCTAGCTTAGTGATGGCCCCTTTGTTTATGAAGACCGGATGATGAAATTTAGATGAGTAGTTAACGCATATGAAGTTGCACACTAAGAGGATGCATAGTAGGATAAGGGATATATTAATCCATAAGAGTGGAGAATTTAGATTGTATCCATGTTCACACAATCAAATTTGATCAGTATGTTTTGTATAAAACCTTTTGAAGGATAAGGGTCAAGGTTGGCGAGTGAGAGAGAGTTAAAGAGTTGTTGGAACTATTGTAGGAATATGGAATTTTTGATGTTGAATAGTTATCCCTTATGATGTAAAAGCTGCATGTTTTGATTTGTTGTAAGAATGAGAATAAAATGAGAAAGATTCAGTGTCCCTGTAATTTATATTGTGTTATATGGTGAATGTTTATGTTTAGTTTATTTGTTTTGTTTCTGATATACAACATTTTCTTTCTTAATAAGTAATTGTTAATTACCGTGGAATGAAATTTGTGGTTGATGTTGCACCCATTAACTAGTTTATCCCTCCATCAATCGTTGGTCTTGTATATGATTAAGGTGAGACCTTCTTCTCTAGTAGGGAAGATTGAAAATGCCAACACAATTAAACTATCCTGATTTTTTGTTGGAACTTGATAGGACCATATTCTCAACCTATCACCAACAAAGTGTTATATCGGAAGGAACGTACTTTTAAAGGAGATCACTAGTTAAATGGACCAAGGTATTTACAAGCATACGATCCAATATTGGTAGGATAAATTACTTGAATAATTTGTGTTACAAGAATATCAATTGCAAGAATGGAACCCTGTGATGTGTAGATATTTTGTGTTGTATGATGGACACTTCAACCGACATAGAATAATGTATACCTCCTTACGTCTTAACCTTCACCTCACCCATTGTAGCCATAAATATGCATTGGATCTAAACCTACAATGTGGGTTGTTATCAACAAATGTAGAAATCCCCCTATGCTATACCTTTGCACCTACACAAAAGAACATTTCAATAGTGGTATTAGTGCTCTTCCACCTTTCTTTACCCATTTCACTTTGTTGAAATAGAAATAGTAAATAACATGATATGAAAATAATTTTAACAAACACACATGAAACCATGCATACCTCCTAGAACATGTTTACTCACTATCCCATATCTCTCTCACACAAATACATTTCAACAATTTCATCAACAATAGTCCACCTTCCTTTACCTACACTACATGGTTTCTAAATCTAAACAAACACATGAAATAATAATGTAGAAACAAACTAGTTAAGTTCTATTGCCATAGAAGAAGGAATACATTTGACTCCTTATCCTTTGACCCTAATTTTATCAAACACGTAGGGAACCATACACCCCCAAACTTCTTCCTTCACCCACTATTCATAGAATATACATGAATCCTAAACCCACTATGGATTGTTATTTGCAAGGTAAAACTCACCTAACTTTGCACCTGCACACTATTATACTTGATAAATAAATAAATGAACAATACTATAACATAAGTCTAAATTTAAATAATCAAAACCAAACATACATCCTCCTCCTTAGCTTCCACATTCATCCATTCCTATGGAATCTGCATCCCTAAATCAACATTATGAGGAGCGAGGACTTGCCTTAATTTCCCCACCCACTAAACCCAACAGGAACAAAACTATAAAATCTTATGAGAAATAATAAAAAGGCATTGAATATCCCATGAGAAAAATTAAACATAGGATGTAATAATTATAAGAATTATTAAACAAAGGCCAAAAATATTTTCACAAGTATATTTTATTCAAAAGCAAAAAAATGTAAGCCCTAAAAAGGTATGGAAGGAGGAGAATCATCATATATGACATACAGGAGATTACATGGGTTTTGCATCAAGAAAGGATTCACCTCTACGCCTCTCACATAAAGATATTGAAAAAATTTCCACCTTCCTTTAATTGCGTTTCCTTTATATTTTAAAAACACATGTAGTTATGGGAGATAAAGGCACTAAGGTTTTGCATTTGTGAGATCTAGGGAAATGGATGTCATAGAAGAACTTGTTGACTTCTCCAAAATTCAATTACAAGGTATTGCAATATTTTCCAAGGGTTCGGATATACCACCATCCTTAGGTTGTACAAATTTCATAAATCCAAGGGAGTGTGGACACCTTGGAAAGAACTGGGAATCCTTACCAAAATTATACTCTTGTTCATACAAAGGAAGGAAACACAAAATATATGACACTAACACTCTTGTTCATTCAATTCACATGTTATTGCATTAAAGAACAAGTTTTTAGACAAGGCCAACAATGAGTAAGTTAATAATCTAGTCATATTCTTATATAAATGGGTAAGTTAATGCTCAATATTGGGGAAGGCTTAATATTGTCATTGTTGGAAATCTAATCCTACGGGATTATGGTGGAATGTAAATATTGTAAATATTTAGTTGTCATAGGGAATCTAAAGACTCATAGGATAATGAGAAACACACCTTTGTAATATGAAACCAATGTTCACTTCCTCTAATATAAATGATTCATTATCATTTGATAAAATTCTATCCATTATGGAGTTATACTTCTGAACTTCATAGTGATATCAAAGTTGGTTATGTTAACTCCATGATTTTTTCCAGTCTTCTTTCTTCCTCCTTATCCTAGGATATTCTGTGCCTTTATTACTCCCAAACATGTTGGAACCGCCAAACTTGTCTGTACATTTCCCTTCCTCTAAAACACAAACCTTAATTGTTTCTCCTTTGTTCATACTCTCCTCATAAAATCAACATTCTATAATGACCACATGCCTCTTACTTGAATTCTTTCAAACCTTTCCTTAGTATTCACGTAGAGTTTCTATATGATTCTAGAATATTGAGGTGCATCAGTCTTCTATCTAGTTTTCATGTCAATGTTGATAATAGTAATATCTCAAGATGCAGAAAATAGGTTCTGCATATTGACCCTCATCCCTTGTGGTCCTTAATCTCTTGCGACCAGTATCCAACTTTCAAACTACTAGCCTCTCTCCCTGCATACCAGTTTTTTTGCAAAGATGAAGCACTTATGAGTAAAATGTTGAGTGTCGGGGCACATTACCTACATGTTTGACCTAACACGATTTACGTTTGATCAGATGGTTGACCTGGCGCTCACCATGGGGCATGAACACATGACCACAATGTTAAGATCCTTGCACTCTACCAATCGAGGATTATACACCTTTGGCTCTGTTCGTCTTGCGACCCTGTGCTTCTCATCCTAGAACCCAGAATTGGAGTATATTTTACCTATGATTTGAATTCTATACATACAATTTCAATAATATAGTATTAAAATACACTATTGTAGAGAGAGACCATCTATGTGTATTTATCATTGCATACCATCAATATTCATGTGTTTCCCTCACTGGTTAGAGCGGTTATGCTTTCAATCTCATGCTTTGTCAACACATCTCTAAGGAAGGCATTTGTGATCAAAGAAAGACAGGATAATATGAAACTTGGATACACATAGCCAAACATGACATTGGCATTTTAGATTACATATGTTGTTGATCAACCCACCAAAAATTTCGAAGTTAATCTAAGTTTTAGTATCAAGTGGTCGTGGATAGGGTTTACCATATGTAATGTGAATAAATCATTTGTAGATTTACAGTCTTGAGTATTACATGATTTCAATTGTCAATAATCACCCATGAAAAATTGGTTTTAATATTGTGTTTCTGTTAAGTACAAATTTCAACTTCGGTGGTGGAAATCATAGTACGAAGGATAATGATACCTTTTAAATGACCTCAGAAGTCAGTGATGATATATTGAGTTCACCCACTCTAGTCATTTGCATGCTAATTATTGGATGGATTCATCTATTTGTTTGTGACACAACATGTTAATATGAGCTCATTTATTATTGGAAAATATAGTAAATAGAGGCTTCCTTATGCCTTGAATGTGCATTGTACCTTTAGAGTTGTGTGAATAAACTATCATGTATTGAATAGACTATATTGGAAAACTGTCACAAAGCATTGTATTGTAAAAGGTGGTAGAGAGACAGACCCTCACCTTGTATTGTCATTACATTATTTTTCATGTTGAGTTCACTATTGCAAAGATTATAAATTGTTTCAAATACCACTTTTGCATTGCTTATTGTAGATTGTAAAGCCTATTGATATGCATTCTCGAAGAGGACACAAAATAAATAATTTCATAGGAAAGAGGGTAGGCACAACTAGAAGAAGAGATCATATCATCACTATGGTCATTGTGGCAAGAATAAACATGATTCAGATCATTGTTGGGCTCCATTGGAGACAATTAAAGAGAGGAATAATCAAAATAAAGAGCACACAGGGAAAGCTAAAATACTGGTAAAGCTCCTAAATCTACGCATTCTCCTATTGCACACTATAATGGCACAAATGAAGTTTTTTTCAACACTTCATTTTCTCCTTGTATACATACATGGATGCTTGATACCGTGCAACCTCCCACACAAAATTTAGAAAATATTTTTTTTCTAGAACTAAATGACAATTTATATGGGGTGGTTTATTTTGTATATAAGTCTAGACTCAATTCCAAGGGGATTGGATCCATCAGGCTCAAACTGCTTGGATTCCCTCATTTCTTGTTGTATAATGTTCTCTATTTTCCATATTTGTAGATGAACTTGTTGTCTCTTGTGTAAATTTGATAGAAAGGCAATTCCATTAACATGTTCAATGGAAACATTGACATAAGGAGATAATTTGATAACCAATTTGTCATGACTAAGTATGAAGATGAAAATCTCTTGAAGCTAAAATGAACATTTGCAAGAGCTTAGAATTTTTCCTACCTCTCTCAACATGAAGAAGGTACGTTGTCTTCCAGCCTTTTGTGGAATGTCAGATATGGACACATAAACTATGATAGTATTTGGTTATTGAAGAAGAAAGGTGCTTATGGTTTTCCCAACTTTCCAAATAAGTTGACATAATGTGATACTTGTATTCTAGGCAAACATAGTCCATGCTTCGAATTTTAGAGCATGTGAAGAACTATATTTGATTCAATCTGACTTGTGTGGCCCTATGCTTGTTATTTATGCAAATGGTAAGATGTATATCATGGATTTTATTGATGATTACACCATGATGTGTTGGGTGTATTTGTTGAAAGACAAATCTCAAGCATTTGAACATTTAATAAATTTCATGTATGGATTGAAAAGGTTGCACAATTGCATATTTGTTCCCTTCGTAGTGATAATGGAGGAGAATTTACATCAAATGAATTTGAATCTTAGGCAACATGGGACTAGGAATAAAACCACATATCTATACAATACTTAATAGAATGGCGTGGCAGAATGAACAAGACACTCTTGAATATGATACACTCCATGCTATTTTTCAAGAATGTAAGATTTATGTTTGGGTTGATGCAATTATGTCTATAGTTTATTTGAGAAACATAAGTCCCACTCATGCACTTGAAAACAAGACTCCATATATGTTGGGTAAATATATGTTGCATCAAGTTTATACCTAATAAAACAATAGTTTTTCAAAGAAGGATATAATGTCTAAATTTTTGGACAACATGTACTACCAGGTCCAACTTCTCCACATGAGAATTATCATATTCACGGCCTTCAAGAACCTTAGTAAGATAGTAAATTACATTTTCTTGGAGTGATTCATCTTCATGGACCAAAAATATACCTATGATTGATTTATATGCAACAATATAAAGAAAAAAGTATTTACTATAGTTTGGGGGAATTAGTAATGGGCTTGTCACCAAACATTTGAGGAAATTTCAACTCAAAATGGGCCTCCTAAGGAAAATTAATAAAATAATAGTTAAAATAATAAAATAATATTTATTAATTTTGGAGGAAGAAAAGAAAAAACTACTTTTTTGTTCGTATTTTCAACATATCTCCCTGTGTTTTTACTCAAATTTCAATCGGGAGAGCTCGTTGGATGCGGAATTTAATTCCGCATCCAACGAGTACCCACTCGGAATACTTTTGACAGGCCCCGCTACCCCAAAAACAAGAAATACATGAAAAACGTGATGATGAAAAAAAGTAGTTTTTTTATGATACCTATCCCCAAATTTATATTAAAAAATTGTTTAAGAGGTGCTCCCTTTTTGAATTTTAAAGAATTTTAATTGGATAATACACGATGACATGGAATTTGTATTATTTTTGGAAGGCCCATTTTAAATCGAAATTTCCTTCGATGGAAGCTTGTAATTATTCAAAACAACGTTGAGCTTGGTTCTCCCACATAAAAGGCACTCCCCTTTTCACGAGGCACATAAATCCTTTTGTGATCTCTACATAATTTATGAGAAGTTGGATTCTCCTTCTAAGCTTTGAAGTTGTCTGATGGTGTCAGAGGAGGAAACTAAACTATCACCTCAACTTTGACATGATCAACCACAATCCCATACGTTGATACCATGAAACCAAGCAATATCCTAGTTACCACCCAAAATATGCAATTATGTGGGTTCAATTGAATGTTGTACTAACACCATCGAATAAAGATGGCATGAAGGCGTGCTAGATGATAGGGAACGTCTTAGAATGAGAAACTAAGTCATTTAGATAAAATTTGAAAATGTACTTGATATCATCGAAAGCATATGACATGGAATTCTAAAACATAGCTCCAACATTTTTGAGACCAAATGATATCTTGTGATAATCAAAAGTTCCCCAAGGGAAGATGAAGGTAGTTTTGAGCTAGTCTTCCATTTTATTATGTATTTGATTATTGCTAGAGAGTCCATCAATGAAAGAAAAAAATTATGTTATCGACACATTCATGAATAATATGATCTATAAATGGGGTGATATAATTGTCCTTTGGACATTCTTTATTGATATCTCAAAAATCGATATATACTTAAATAATTTCAAGTTTTTATCAACAGGAAAATGGTTAGACACCCACTTAGTTAAGGGTAATGGGTAGGTAAAGCTAACTTTAATAAAATTTGCTACTTCTTCCTTAATAACAACTACTCTCTTAGGCTTAATAGGTCTTGTTTATTATTAAACGGGTTTAATGTTCTTATATGTTTTAATTTCATGTTCAATGACGCAGGGTTCAATTCCTAACATTTCTTCATAAGACTAAGCAAAAACATCACATAACTATTTGCATAGAGTCGTATATATTTTGATTTTTCCGAGAGAACAATATACTCCAATCATTATATGTTCCACAATGCTAGGTTTAACAAGGATGCCAATGGGTATAGTCTTTGAAATATTACCATATTTTGCTCTACATACATATTGTGTGTAAGGATGCAACATTAGTACAATTTGTGATCTTTGTGAGAAATAAAACCTTTAGGGTAGTACATCCATTTTTACTATTTCAAGAAGAAAATATGATATATGATGCATGTCTTCCCAAGTCCATTCAAAACTGGTTATTGCTTCAAGAATAACTTCTTTCAAAGGATTTTTTTTTATAAATAAGTCATTAGATGTAGGAGGGTTGACTTCCCAAATGGGTGAAGCAAACTAATCGTATTCTTCTTGAGGGTAAAGATTCCAATCATGAATTTTAGAGGCCATATGAATGGCTTGGTAAGAAATTTCAACTGGAGACAAAGGCATATTAGCTTACACATATACAATGTTATAAGGATTGGGCACAACCCACATATCTCTTTCCACATTGAGACATCCAAATTGGATTGGGTGTGAAGACACTAATCCCTCAACTGGAAGTCATGTTGATGGAAAGACTATGCAATCTATATCAACTGAAGTTATCGTGTATATCAGAGTTGCATTAATATAAAATACTGGTGGAGGGAAGGTAAAAGTACTCACAAGATATGTGTTAAAACCAAAGGCTATGCAGGTTTATCATATCTTTGGATCTTCTGGAGATAGTTAGTCAAAAGACACTAGTTGAATAGCAATGTAGTCAACTGAGTGGTTGATTGATCAGTTGACTAAATTGTTATCGAGGAATTGGTAAACTCAACTAATATAGTTTACTAATCAATGTAACATTGCGGATTTTATGGAAATAGTTTAACTGATGACCCTTATTTGTGGACTAGATCATCCTCAATTCAAGGGAGTTTGTTAAATATGGAGAGTATAAATGAATGACCCTATGGGTTGTATTAAAAAACATTGCAATTGAAGTTGAATAATACATTGTGATGTTCTAATCATAATGTGTTGTGATCGAGTTTTGTAAATGGTGTTTGTTATCCCTATATTATGCACTTGACTGCTAAGGTACAAAGTTAGGGAACCTTAGTTATGAAAATAATTTAATGTTTGATAGGTAGGCCAAATAAGGTTTAAGGGCTAGGGTCAAATAATTCATTCAAATATTTCATCAAGTAACATCCCTTTATTTCAAATGCACACTACTTGTGGATTAAATAAAATCACAAATGGAAAGAGGAATTAAAAGAGAAAAATAAACATATAAGGTCACTAGAAGTTAACTCATATATTCAGTGAAGTATCACAAATTGATTTGGCATTTAACCTGAACTTATTTGTCAATCTAGTGTAACATTTTATTAGTGGATATATTCATTGCAATTATTGCTTATCTCCCCAACTTTTTTCTTGACTCCTTTTACAAGTTTGACTGCATGAGGGCTATACCTTATTTAAATATATCTTTTTTGAATTAAGTGTTGACTCAACTTCTTTAAGTGTTGGTTCAAGGGTTACCATCTTACTCATTCCTTTGTCAATGTCAACCTATTTAGAACCAAGATTTGTTTTCTTTTGTTAAGGAGAAAACCTTAATTTCCTTTTGGATATGCTTCTTGCCTCTAGTTTAGATTTTCTTTTATATGCTCTAATTTTCCCACTAACAATATTAGTCTCTTGTTGTGCAGTGGAATCATCTCCTCCCTTTTTTCTAGAAATTATGGTTTTTTTATTAGAACTATCCGTCTGATCTTTCCACGACTTATCATCTTCAATTTCAAAATAAGAGAACAACAATAAATGATTCCATCCCCTCTGAGTCTTTCCTAATTACTCCATGATTAACATTTTAATAAATTCCAGATGAAATATACCATGATGAGTGCTTTGAGGATAAGCCCTAGCTTTGGAAAACATTTTAGTGAGGATTATTAGTAGAAATAATTATAGATTCATTTTAGGAGTTTCACTTAGGTGCCATAAAAACCTCATGTGATATAAGTAAAAAGAGGCATACCTACCTTCCCCAATGAAATATCATTGAACAAACTTCAACAACTAACTATACTCCTCTTTAAGTCACATTCGAGGAATCCCCTTTTCTAGTTAGGATTTTGGAATTATTCCTTTAGAAATTGTTTGCAATTGGCCACATCAATGTTTTGGTACTTAAACCAACATTCACTGTCTATGGGAAACCTTCCAATTGTTTCCATCGAAACCTCCATCACATAGAAACTCAAATCACCAAATATAACCTGATGGCCATCAAAATCTTTGACAAAAGCTCGGGAGACCCCTATATGGTGTCCCTACAAAATTTCATAAAAATGGAACCAACAAACCTATTTAAATTTGTTCGCATGTTATTAATAAGATTCAAGGAGTTCTGCTCCCTTAGGTTCGTAGAATATCACAAAGTCACTCTTGCATGGAGACATATTTGTGTAATAGGTAAGTTACATAATAGAACTGCATAAATGCTACCTTAAACCTTGGGTAATGCCACAATGATTCTTTGAACATAACATGAACATAAATGATTCAAAAATAGAGAAATACACGACCAGAGCTTAAAAATTTGGAATAAAATGTGTAATCATTAGAAATAACAAGTATAATGCATAAGAAAAAACCATCTTACTAAAATTGGATAGTAATTGGATCTTTCCAAATGATCTAATGATGATCCACTGGTCAAATTTTTCAATTTTCATATTTGCATAAATCCTTCAATGGCCTTGAAACCTTTTTTTTTACGAGAAGTCAATTCTGCAAATGATTTCTCTAATAGATTCAAAAGCACCAAGATGTGAAATTTGGTAGTGTTGGAAATTTGGTAGCACAAGAATTTTGCATTACTAAATCAACAAATTTGATAGTCCATAAATTTTGTAGAACCAGTCATTTCTAATAAGGTGATTCATATCATTACAAAATTTGAACCCTCTATGAGAAACAAAATATAATGTTTATTGAATCTCACAATCTTGTTAAGAGTTAGACTCTACAAAATACGACATGTTTGAATTTTTCAACTCCTGAAAATCCTAATAAGTAGAAGCCAATTGAGACAGGAAAAAACTTCAAGAAAAGCACAAATGTCACACATTGATCAAATCAAAGTAAAGTGCAAAAAAGAATTGGTAAATGGATAAGGATTTGGAGAAGGTTACCAAGGAATTTTAGGCTTTGAGGAATATGAATTTTAAGGTAGCGTATTTGATTACTAACATTGGATCCATCTGGAGATGATTTCCTTGTTGTGAAGTATCAAGAACCTGGAGACTAGTGCCCTTCATTTCTTTTCAAACTTCTCTGAAACCTCTTCTATGCAACTGCACTTTATTCCTGCTAGAATTATTCAAATTAAAAAATATGGAAATTTGAAACTGAAATATTATACTAAAACAAACCAAACTCCAATATGAAATCATGTATAAAGTATTTCAATTGGGTTAATGGAGTCTTATTCAACCAACTGCTTGAAAACTTACTGCTATTTACAATGATCTTAAGCCATCAACGACTTTAGTAAACAAAATAATGCTCAAGGAAATGCCCATTAACTAAACCTTCAACAAGATCACAATCCTAAATATTATACAAAAAGAAGGTATTTTTTTTCAAAAATTTTAAAACTTGAAATGGTCTGAACCAAAGATGATGAAATTTACTGTGTTTGGACTTATTTTTTCTCCTAGCATCCCACTTCAAGACCAAATCGCATGGAGAAAAAGTATTCTCTTTTGTTTTCTTGTCAAATAAATCCTTAACTTTTGTTAAATAAATGTAACTATGTAAGATATCATATTTTGTATTATTATTGTTATTACCCCTTTCAGAGATGGTTTTCCTCCGATTAGGGATGTCATTGATGTAATTGGTCATGTAAAGTATTGAGGTAAAACCTATGTTGTAAGTTGGGCTAGTAGCACCCACAAAAGTATTATTTAAATGTATTTTTGAGTCTTCCAAGGAAATTAGTCCCTGTAAGAAAGGAGAAGTCAGCTCAGTTGGGTTATTAGGCCTCTCAGCTGATCAATATAAATAGGAGAGGTGCCTCCCTCATTCGGATGGCAAGTAGAACACTCAAGCAGTTGCGCTAGAGAGAGAAGGAACAGTCCATTTGGGAGAGAGGAAGTAGTCAAGTATTATTCTTGGGGTTTTATAAGTCTTATTCTTTGGGTCTCACACTGTACTTGGTTGAAGTCTATATCGAGGAAGTTTTGTTGGGTTTTCTCCCCCGTGAGGGTTTCCCATGATAAATCTCTGTGTTCTTTTATGTGGTTGTGCTTGTCTTTCTTTCAGTGATCCTTTTGTATATGGTTATGATGTTATGAAGCTAAATGTTCTTAGCTATTGTATAACCATTTAAATCTTAACAAATTTGTTGGATTAAACCTATTCCTTTTCACTTAATTGATCTCTAGTTTGTTTAATTTTAACCAAGTGGTAAATCCTCCTCTGAATATCATTTGTATCTTCTACTGTATCCTGCAAAAATTTCATCACAAGAAGACCGAGTTGAATTGGTAACACTGCATCTATCCCATAAACTAATTGAAAAGGAGAAGTACCAATCGATTCCTTTGTACTAATCCTATCAGCCCATAACACATATGTCAACTTTGAGTCCCATGCCCTTTTATTTCTAGATAACAACTTCTTAACAATCTTGATCAAACTTTTATTGGATGATTATGCCAAGCCATTACCCTGCAGATAATAGGGCGTAGAATGTCCAAGATTGATATTATACTTCTCACAGAATTCAAACATAGAAACAAACTTGAAAGCATGAGCATTATGAGTAATAATATGATTGGGACAACAAAAATGGAAAGAATATTCTCCCCCAAGAAATTCACGATGACTTTGTCACTTGCATTTCTTGTTGGAATTGCTTTAATCCATTTTCCAAAATAATATGTAGTCATGAGAATCCACCCGCATTTCCCATTGAAAGGTGGATGTATCTCCCCTATAAAATATAAACCCCATTGTTTAGAAATACCATTGAAAATTACATGTTTCAAAGGTAAAGACTACAACTTTTTCTTTCGGACAAAAATATGTCACTTTTCACAAGCTCTGACCCTAGAAAAAACATCAGAAAACAAATTAAGCCAATAATACCTTACTCTTAAAATCTTGGAAGTTATTGCCTTCCAATAACGATGCCCACCACACACACCCTGATACATGTTAATCATGAACTTCTAAGGCTTATCTTCATCAACACACTTCAACAAAATACTAATAAGGTATTTCCCAAACAAATAATGATTCACAATGCAATACTTCAAATTTATTAATTTTAAGAACCTAGATTTAGATTTATCAAAATATGGAGGGAATTTAAATTTCAACAAAAAATACACAATATCTTTGTATCGGGATGATGATAAATATTTTTCCATAACTTCCAATTTTTCATCCTCATTTTGTGTTTCCTCTACATCTTATTGATTCAAAATAAGATCCAAACCAAGTTCTTTGTAATTCGAATCAACATGCAACCCTTTTAAACCCTAACCTTTAATCAATTATGTTTGCTTGATATCCAAATCATATTCAAGGAGTTTAGAAATCCACTTACCTCTCTTTCCTTTGATACCAAGACAAACCAAAATGTATTTTACAACACTATAAGGAACATAGGAAATTACATTTGGCTATAGAGAATAAATCCTGAAGGATTTCAAGGCCTTCACCAAAGCATAGGCCTGCTTCTCTATGATGTCATACTTCAATTCTGCACCCATTAGAGATTTTCTAAGGAAATCAATAGGTTTTTCATACCCCTCATCATTTCTCTGCAACAAGATAGAAACAATGGTATCCTCTGAAGCAAAAGAAAAAGTCAAGAAGTCCTTACAATAATCTTGACTGGTAAGAATAGGGGCTTGTGTAAAATCCTGTTTGATATTTTCAAAATAACTTCTAGCTTCATTAGTCCATTTGAATTCATAATTCTTCCTTAACATATTTGTAATATGCTTGATAATTTCAACAAACTTAGGAACAAATCTCCTTAGAAGGTTTATTTTCCCTAAGAATGATTGAATTCCCTTCGTATTCTTAGGAATATAAATTTGCAGTATAGCTACTACCCTCTTTGGATCAATCTTAATTCCCCCTTGAGAAACAATTTGTCTAAGGAGCTTGCCTTCTTGCATTACAAAATGTGATTTCTTTGGATTAAGAGATAAACCATACCCTCTACAGTTAAAAAATGTCTTCTTCATTTGACATAGAAAACACAATCATGTCATATGAATATATCACAATAAATTTGTCTTTCTCACCAATGAAAGCTATTTCCATAGCTCTTTGGAACATTGCGACAGTGTTCATTAATCCAAAGGGATTCTTATTGTACATAAATGTTCCCCAAGTAGTGATGAAGGTTGTCTTTTCTTTACAATCTTCATGAATAGAAATATGATTGTAACCAGAAAACCCATCGGTCATGGAAATTATCTAGGCACTAACCACCTTCTACAGAATCTGATCCATTTTAGGAAAAAGATAGTTATCCTTTAATGAACACCTGCTCAAATTTCTTAAGTCAACGTAGAGTCTGATTTCACCATTCTTCTTTCTAACTGGCACAAGATTTGTAACCCAAGTTGAGAACCTTCGAGGTACAAAAAATTTGGCATCCATTAACTTCTTCACCTCCTTCTCAATGACATGAAGCAGTACTGGAATCACTTGTCTTAATTTATGCCTAAATATTTTTGTACCAGGATTCAAAGGTAATTTGTGTTAAACAATGCCAATATCCTAAGTTTTGAGGTCCTCATAAGACCATTCAAAGACATCAACACATCCTTTCATTAAGTCAACATACCTTTTCCTTTGTTTGTCTCTCAAGGCCTTTGACAACTTCACCATCTTAGGGTTTGACCCACTTCCAATATTGCATCTAATCACATTTTCTTCAAAGGATTGAACTAATGGATTTTGTATCACATCATTATTAGTGAAAATCCTTTCAATGTAACTAAGCCTTTAGGAAGAAAATTACCTTTAAGTTCAACACTATCATGGTCAACAATTGCATTTGGTAAATGTGTGCCTCTTCCCTCCTCCACATCATTGTCTTCATCAATTTGAGAACCAAAAAATTCATTTTTAGTTTCCAAAAACCTCTCAATTTCCTGATAATAATTGAATACTTGCCAAAGTTTGACATTATCGAGAACCATAGTTCTATGTCTAATTTCAACTGCATATCTAAGTTGAAGTTCAATATGAGCCTTAAATTTCTTGCTTCCAAGGATAAGGAATGTGATGTCTTATTAAAATTCCTAGCAATGAATCAAATATTAAAGGCTAAGAAAAGATTCTTAATTAGGTCTCATACCTCATTCCGATAGACCTTCAATTTATGTGGATTAGTTTAATATACATTCTTGATTTGCTGAATGATTAATTTATAATCACCAAAGACAACCAACTCTTGAATGTTCATCTTCTTTGAAACTCTTAAACCAAGCACTAACGTCTCATATTTTCCTATATTATTAGATGTATCAAACTCCATCTTGTACATTGATGTAATTACTTCATCTGATGCAGACACACAAACTACTCTAGCACCAACTCCTTCCCTTGAAGAAGAGCCATCAAAATACATTCTCGAAAGTGAATCTATGATTTCTCCCCATTTGTACTCTATAATTTTGCATTCAACTTGCACAGAACCTGAAATTTCATCATTTGAATGCAAGATACAAGTTCCCATGTCCTCCTACGACATAAATAGGGTGATTAAAAAGATTCTCATGGTCACTGAATATGTATGCAAGTTGAATTTCTCTGCATAAACATCTCTACTCACCTCCAAACCCTATGATAGTTGCATAATTAAGGTCCATATGTAGATTCCCACCTAGTTTCTTGGTCCAAGATCTAGAAAGAAGCATTCCAAACTTCGGAGGGATGTCTGCTACTACGATATCCATGAGGATACTCTTCATAGGTAGTTTAGTCAAGAAAACAACTAGGTCTTTAATCACCCTTAGACATTTCATTGATTTAGAATCAAATGAGTAAAAATCATGAAAAGGCTTAGTATCACTCATGCCCAGTGCTTCCATGACCACCTTGGGCATTAAATTATGATATGCACCCGAGTCCAAAAGAAATTTATGGAGCATCTTATCATGAAATGACAATGTGATAAAGAAAGGAGGAGGACAATCAATTTTTCCATCCATATGAGGGCCAAAGACTATGTTTGGGTTTTCATATTGCAAGTTTACTATATTAGAAAGAGGTAAATCTGTGGAGGGATGTAAAATTTCGAGTATTGAATATTTGTGAGGCTGGTTCTTCATTTTCTCAACTAATGGAACTAGAATTTTAATCTTATTCATTTCTTGTTCAAAACTAAATGAAGAAGAAATTTTGTCCGACTCTTTAATTTATACGATCTTAACTTTATTGCCTTGTTGGTCCTACCTCTTTTCTGCATTTGTAATTGATAGTTGTCTAGCTGGAACAACTACCTTCTTAACCTGAGTCAGAGGATTTTGCTTTTGTCCTTATCTCAAATCATACTTCCTTTATGGACGAGTCTGAAAAACATCTGTTAAATTTGATTGTACCTAATTCATCAACAGAGAATCATCAATGATCATTTTGTTTAATATGGCTAACATATTGGTATTCTTTAATGAGGTGGATCTCTTGATCATGTTCTTCCAATTCATCATCATCAACTAAATTATTCTGGAAAGGAGGCTAAATTTCATGGTCTTGATTGTTTCTCCTTTCTCTTTGCATGAATTGTGGATTGAAAGGTCTCCTGAATTGATTGGGGTTCATGTTGCCACGTTCTTGTGTAGTTCTATTCTAGTTCATCCCATCCATATCTAGTTTAGACATTTTGGTTGTTAGATTTGTTTGTTATCCTAGTCATTTCTTCAATTTTATGTTCCTGTGATTGAGAACTAGATGTAGATGCACCTTTCTCTTCCTTCTATCTCTATCTTGATGGTCTAGCTCATCTCTAAGTTTTTTCATTGCTATAATATTTGGTTCTACCTCAAGGGAAGCTTCCTACATGTTCAGTAGTGTCACATATCTCTTTTCCCTTAACAGTAATTAAAACCTAGCCTTAAAAGCATTAGCAAAAGTAAGTTTTGTAGAAGTTTCAATAGGTTTGATTTCTATAGGGGTCTTTTTAGACATATTAATAATATTATTTTTGAAATCAAAGAGAAATTTCCCATCCTTCATTTTTAAAGAACCAAAATCAACAATTAAATATTTATAATCTTTCTTGTTCCCCCACTATCTTAAGAAAACCTGATCGAGATTATCAATATCATCAATTGAATTGATAGGAATTTCTCAGAACCATTTTCTTACCTCCCCGGCCAGACTCTAAACAAAAAATCTTATCCAAACATATGCATGCTCAACATTATGATTGTCTGCAAAGATATACAAAGTTTTTAAATGCTCTTCTACTGTCACTTCTCCTTCTCCATTAAACCCTGGCAAATAATTGAAATAATCAACAGCAAGGAAATAATTTAATTTATGAGGTAAGACCAGGGGTTCATATCTAGTAGCAATTATTACATCCATCCTATTGGGTTGTTGATTGGACATAGATGAAGAATATTGAGTCTTAGTTTGAAGAGGGGAAGTTGAGGTAGGGAATATTACATGAATTAAAACTTTAAAATCTACTTTTTTAGTTTCATGAAATTATTCTTCTACTATTAGTTATGATACAAGAGTATTTGTAAAAAATTTAAAAGTTGATATGGAACTCTTATGTTTTCTATTTGTAGGTGCGGAGAATGACATAATCTATTGTTTTTCTTCCTCTGAAAATGGCACTAAATCTTTCATAGGGGTACCAAGAACAATAATTTCTTTATATAAACTATTATTAATCAAAAGAGTTGAAATATGTTTAGATGTACATGAAGATCAAGGAATAGACTTCTGTTAAGCTCTACTTCTTTTAAAATATTCTTTGGATATGATCGATTTGAAAGAGAATGGGAAGAAGGATTTTCGCGAGTTACAAACTTCTTTGGAATTCCAACTTTATTAGGAGCCACAATTATTTCCATAGAGCCACCAATTGAAAATATGCAGTCAACTTTCAACTTTTGACTTATGTTCACTACAAAAATAAGATCTCGCCATTAAAAACAACATAGGGAAGATTTTTTCATTTCTTCACTCTCTGATAATGGTGCCAAAAAATGTTATCCATAAAGTTTGCACCTGACTGCTAAGGTACAAAGCTAGGGAACCTTATCTATGAAAATAGTTAAAAGGTTTGATAGGTAGGTCAAATAAGGTTTAAGGCACAGGGTCAAATCAAACATTCAAATATTTAATCAAGTGGCAGTCCATCATTTCAAAGGCACACTTCTTGTGGATTAAACAAAATTACAAATGGAAAGGGGAATTAAAAGAGAAAGGTAAACATACAAGGTCACTAGTAGTAAACTCATGTATTGACAAGCATAAATGTTAATTCTAAAACAGTGTTCTGAAATCAAAACATGAAATATTAAATACAACTCACCAATCCTAGACAATATACATAGAAATCCTAAGTATTCGATATGAAAAAAGTGAAACATCCAATGGATTGCAAAGTATATTTTATATTCAATATTGGAAGCAATGAATAAGAAATAAATGAGTACACAATCTAACCACAAAAGGATAGATCTCAGCACATGAATCTATTACTTGATTAAAGCAGTATGTCCATACAAGATAGTTTGAAGTTCAACCTAGGAAGACCTTACCACTCTCCAACCCCTTATTTCAATTACATGCTTGGTTTTATACATATGAGATTCAACATATATGGATCTGAGATTTATAACTCAGATCCATATATTGTAGCATAGCAAATGTTTAACCAATTTATAAAATTGTTACAAAGGTTTCGGTCCCAAATAACACCAATCGCACCCATGTAGCTTTGTTTGACATCATCTAGTCGAACAAATCCCTCCAAGGTGAATATCAATTATCGCATCCATTTTTTGAAGAGAAAAATAATGTTAAATAACTCAACCAAGTGATTTAGCATCGGTTTAGAACACTCCAAACATATGTTGAGTTCGACCACTCCAATGATGTAGATAAGATCCGTCTTTTGAACCCTAAAGATTTTGTTGATTGCCAAGGAAATTGCAAAGCCAATAGTGTGAATATTGTTGAGTATAAAGTGCACTATTTTTGTTTTCAGACCCCTTTCTTTTTTATCAAGGAAAGCAGGATGCAAGCACATGCCTCGTCATCAAGCTAACTATGGTGAGAAATCAACATGTATAAATAAGTTGTAAGATAATAAAAAGTGCATCTAGATATGGAATAGATTATCTTCGATTAAGTTATCAAAGAATAAAAAGGATATCATATGACTTTGTAATAAGAAACAATTAGATGGGTGTATTTTCAGTATTTCTAGGGAAATCACATAGCTAATAGTGTGAAGATTGTTGGTATAAAAGGATTTTTTTAAAGAACCTTTTTGAATGAATGTAATAAGAAACAATAAAATGAGTATCTCTTGAGTATTTTTTTAGAGTGGGTTTTTTCCTCAATTCTTGAAGTTTTTCCCACTTAAATACCAATGTTCATGAGATTGAAATATCTCTTGTCTCATAATCAATATATGATTAATGAAAATTGTTAATGTTAATTTATGTAACTATGAGGACAATGAAAAGAACCATTCATCAAACCTATGTTTATGAATTCCTTGCAATAAGATGGGTAAATCGCATTGTTTTGAAAAAATCCATACAAATAAAGATGCTTTAATTAAATAGGAAGATGAGGCTCTCATTTCATATCTTCAAACAAATGTTGTCATATAGGGTATATTGATCCCTATCACTTGGTCGTATAACCAACTAAAAATACGAAATAACTCAAGAAATGATGGGTAGAAACCCTAGAGGTCGGTTATAAAGATTTCTAGTTGTTGGACTACCCGAATGACCCTACGAAGAGAATTGGAGTTTTTTATTGCAGTCACCCCTATACTTTGGGGGTCAAACGGTGATAAGTCACATACTCATAGCCTTGGGGTCTAGGATCTAGGTCATAATGCAGCCTATGAGGACTTGGACAACAACTCTCTAGGGTTCCCACATGATGTGTCAAATTATTTTCATATTGATGTCATAACACTCAGAGATGTTCAGGTGGAAGGAGGTATGTTTGTACAGTTTGTTGCATATAAGGTCAGAGATTGAGATAAATTCATTACATGTGGTCTCAAGGAGAACACTTGTGATTTTTCTAATAGTTTGTAGCTCTCAAGTGGATGACAAAAGGGATGAGGAAAGACATGTTGGTTCTCAAAATAGGGTTTGAAATGACTGGCTACATAGTAGACACCAAGAAGAGATAGAGGCTCCTATTGTAGTGTCAAGAGGTGGAGGCCTTGTTGGAAAATATCTTGATTTGAATGGTTTAGGGAGGGGGGCTCATGAGGGTGGATGTGTAATATCCCCAATCTCGATATTTTCTATTTCTAAGCAAAAAGGATGATACAACTGGGCATGCAAACTGCCATGCAAAAATCCCTATTTTATAGGAAAAATTAGGGTTAGGGTTTGTGAGATAGAAAGAACACTTACCACTGATAAGCCGACTGGACTGCTCCGAAGAAAGTATGCAAGCACTGAGAACTGGATCGGAGATGAACTGATCTCCTCTGCTTACGGTGAACCCCCAGCAGCAAGACGCCCCAATTAGAAAAGGATGACTCCCTCAGGGAAGGAGGTGTCCGATGGAGCTACGGATTTGCGGGGCTAATAGCCTTTCTATGCCAGAGAGAATGCCTGATAAAGAGTGATTTCTGAGTCCTCTAGGCAGGATAGCGACTTGCTTCTGAGAGACAGCTGCTCACGCCCCTGGAATCCCGAAACTGCTGATAACTGTTCCGGATGAGCACGGAGGGATCTGATAATCACCGGGTACCGGAGTATGATGCTAATGATGAGAATGGTGCCTGATTTTCGGAAGGAAACTGAGATCTGAAGGCCCCACAGCTGATTAGGGCTTTCCGACTGAAAACCCCCATTTTACAGCTGCACACGTGTCCCTGCAACGATCTATACCATATGCTAGATAACTGATGAATGAATGAAGAACAAGTGGTGAACCAGTATGGCTTACCCTGAATAAGACTAGGGCAGATGTTTCACTGCCGAAATCCTGTTAGCTGAAGACTCCGTCTCCAACCCCAACTGCGGCACTGCATGCTGTGCTGATATCCAAGAGCTCCCAAAATAATCATAATCAAAAGTGAAGTCTCCTCTTGCTTTCTCCTCTATTTATAAAGTTCAACTGCGCAAAACCTAATCTTTGACCTAATTAGGTCACTTTATCTTCTAATTTTCCGTTGACTTGCATGCATGCGTATGGAGACTTAAAGAGTGCATGCATCATTAAATAATGCTTGGTTGGCATGCACGAAGGTGGCCTTTGGCCCTGGTGGCCCTTCTTGACCAAGTGATGATGCCCTAGATCTTCTATGGATGGTATCAGTCCTCAGCTGATTCCCTAGCTGTCAGTGACCGCTCGAACCCACAGGAATCACATAGGTTAGTGGTTTTGGGCCTCAAGGCCTAATTGGAAGAGGACATTACAGTCCTCCCCACTCGAGATTGCTTGTCCTCAAGCAACTTCAAACTGGGATGCTGCAATACCTGTTCACCTTCCCAGGTGGCATCCTCTGGCGGTAGTTCTTTCCATTGAACTAAGTATTCTCTAATTACTATGTTCCTAAGCTTCCTCTCTCTAGTCTGTACGATCCATTCGGGAATCAGTATCAGCAGTCCTTCATCGTCTAAAGGGGGAAATTCGATGGATGGAGCAATGTGTTGCCCAAGGGTCTTCTTCAGACTAGATACATGGAACACATTGTGAATTTTGCTTTCCTGGGGAAGTTCTAGTTCATATGCCACATCTCCCACCTTCCGAATTATTTTGTAGGGCCCATAGAAGCGGGGTTTTAACTTCTCTGCTCCTTTCTTTTTAAGTGAAGACTATCTGTAAGGCTGGAGCCTTAAGTAAACTAAATCCCCTACCTCAAAGCTCCGCTCAATCCGGTGTTTGTCTGCATACATCTTCTGTTGATTCTGGGTTGTTTGTAAATTCTCTTTCAATACTTTCAGGATGTCCTGTATCCAATCCTTAGCCTTAGGAGCCCTACTGTCTCCAAATGCCAAATCTGCATAGTCCAAGGCCTCATAACCATATAATGCCTTAAAAGGGGTCATCCTAATAGACATGTGATAAGTAGTGTTGTAGCAATACTCCCCTAGGTGTAGCCATTTGATCCAGGTTCGCTGCTGCCCTGCTACATAGTTCCTTAGATATCCTTCGATCCACTTGTTGACTATTTCTGTTTGCCCGTCATTCTGGGGGTGATAACTCGTACTAGTAGCCAGTTCGGTCCCCACCAATCTGAACAGTTCCTGCCAGAAGGCACCCATGAATCTGCTATCCCGATCACTGACAATGGTCTTAGGTAACCCGTGTAACCTGAAGACCTCCCTGAAGAATAACTCCGCTACTTGAGCTGCCGAGTAGTCTAATGATATCGAGAAGAAATGTGCAAACTTGGTCAGTCTGTCAACTACTACATATAAACAATATCGCCCTTGGACCTTGGGCTAGCCTGTAATAAAGTCCATGGAGATGCTTTCCCACTTCTGCTCTGGAATCAGTAGTGGCTGCAGTAACCCTGCTGGATGGGTATTCTCAATCTTGTTCTGCTGACAGATGCTACATTTTCGGACATGCCGCATAATCTCCCCCTTGAGGCCCTTCCATGAGAACCTCTCTCTGATCTGCCTGTAGGTCTTTAAGAAACCTTGATGCCATGATAAAGGAGAATCGTGGGCTGCTTGAATGATCTTCTTCCTCAATGTGGATTCTGGAACGAGGTATATTCTGTCTTTGTAATAGATGATGTCATCCACAATCCTGTACCTGTCATCCTGAATTTGCCCGTCCAATAATTCGCAAGCGAATTTATTTTTGGAGTATTCCACTAAGAGAAGTGCCCTCCAATCTGTGGATATACTACTGAGAGATAATGGAGCTGGACGCCTGGATAATGCATCAGCTACTACATTAGTCTTACCTTTCACATACTCGATCTCGAAATCATAGGCTTGTACCTTGCTGACCCATATTTGTTGTCGCTCATTCAATTCCTTCTGCTCCAGGAAATACTTGAGGCTGTTATGATCGGTTTTGATTTTGAACTTACTGCCCACCAGGTACTGTCTGAATTTTGTAAGAGCATGCAAGATGGTTAGCATCTCCTTGTCATATATGGAGTAATGGCGCTCGTAGTTCTTCAGTTTACGGCTCTCAAATGCAATAGGGTGATGATTCTGCATCAACACTGCTCCTAACCCTTCCCCTGAGGCATCACATTCTACCACAAAAGGTTGTGAGAAGTCTGGTAATGCTAGAACTGGACAAGAACTCATAATAACCTTCATCTCCTCGAAAGTTTTATGTGCCAAGTCTGTCCAAGTGAACGCTCATTTCTTGGTGAGATATGTGAGGGGTACTGCAAATTGGGAGAATCCCTTAATGTACCGACGGTAATAAGTACAGAGACCTAGGAACCCTCTCAACTCTGTAACTGTTTTTTGCGCAAGCCAATCTTTGATAGCCCTGATTTTCTCCATGTCAACCTGTACTCCTTCTGCATTGATTACGTGTCCTAAGTACAGCATTTCCTTCATGCCAAACTCACACTTGGACATTTTTGCATATAGCGAACGCTCTTCTAAAATACTCAATGTTTTGTCCAGGTGTTTCAGATGTTCTTCGCAGGTTTTGCTGTAAATCAGGATGTCATCAAAGAATACAAGCAAAAATTTACGTAGCTGTGCTCGGAAGGTGTGGTTCATGCATGACTGGAAAGTGGCCGGAGCATTGGTAAGTCCAAAGGGCATGACCAGAAACTCATAGTGACCATAATGACAGCGGAAAGCTGTTTTGGAGATGTCCTGGTCCCTTACCCTGATCTGATGGTACCCCGAGCGAAGATCGATCTTGGAGAAGTATTGAGCTCCCCGAAGCTCATCCATGAGTTCGTCAATTCTGGGAATTGGATACCTATTCTTAATGGTCTTTTTGTTAAGTGCTCGATAATCGATGCACATTCGCAGTGTACCATCCTTCTTCTTGACCAGTACTACTAAGGATGCAAAGGGGCTAGAACTGGGCCGAATATATCCAAGCTCCAATAATTCTTTGATGGTTTTCTCAATCTCATCCTTGTACCTTTTTGGATGCCGGTAAGGAGTGGTGATGACTGCTTGTGTTCCCTCCTCTAGCTCGATGATGTGTTCAAAACCTCGGTCTAGTGGTCTACCTGATGGAAGGTCCCGAAAAACCTTTTCGTGTTTCTGTAGCAAGGCTTGAATGTCACTTGGGTGTTGTGTGTTGGGCTCTGGAGGTTTCCTGAAGGTGACCAAACATTCTGCAGCCCATTCTATATCATCATGTCGAAGCACTGCCTCCATTCTCTGTGATGAGACCGGTTTTGGGGGATAAGTGTTCATGCCCCTCAAAAC
>LPNX010457266.1:524285-535081 GCA_001517045.1 Pseudotsuga menziesii | reverse complement strand
TCCCTGCACACCTGTGTCCTGGTACCCATGGTTCCTGACAGGTGAAGCATAGCTTCTTCCTTCTCAAGTCTTTCCTAGTGTCCTCATCTAACCAAGTTTCCTTGGGCACATCCTGCTGGAAAGGTTTCCTGTCCTTGTCCCTAACAGGAAAATTGGTTTTCAGAGGAAATTTGGTTTTGGGCACTGAATCCTGAAGATTCCTTGCCCTGCTAATAGCATCCTGCAGAGTGAGGGGTTTGTAGGCTTTCACCCATCCCCGTAGTGGCTCTATGAGGGCCTCAATGAATAACATAGTCAATCTGCTCTCTGACACATCTGTTACCATAACGTCTAGCCTCTGAAATTCTGAAATGAAAGCTTCTGCACTACCCGTCTGCTTGAGTTGAGCCAACTCCCTGAAATGGATCTCTGGATCTTTCCTATCAAACCTCTCTATGAGTTTCTGAGTGAACTCACCGTAAGAATGTATGGTGTTGTGACCCAATGTCACCAATCCATGGTACCACCATTCGTGAGCTTCTCCGTCCAGGTGAAGTGTAGCCAACTTAATGGCATCTGTCTCTGTCATGGGGTTGAGTTGGAAATAGGTATCCAACTTTTTGACCCATGTTCTCACTGATCCTCCGCGAGTCCCATCAAAGTTTGAGATGGTTAACCTGCCCAAGGTCTTCTGCAGCTCATAGTTGTGATTGAAACCCTTGTTGTAATTCCTGGGCCTGTTCCTACTCTTCATGTTGCAGAAGTCTGAGAAAGACATGGCAGCATGAAACTCATCCCCTAAGTCTCTATACTCCTGCAAATAAGCCCCAAAAGGCTCGCTAGGTTCTACCTGCATGACCGTTCCCCCTACTGTATCTGCCAAGAAGTGAGGCATGGTAGGCCTAATAGTAGGTCTGTTGTATATGTGCGGAGTGTTCTGGATGTTAGTGTACACCATCTTTCCACTGCTGCTTGAAGATCCCTGATCTACCGATGAGGGAGGTGTACTGTTGATACCTGTTTTCAGTTTCGCTGATAGTCTGTTGATTGCATTGAGGACTTCTTTTTGTCATTTGGCTAAGTCTTGCAATGCAGAGACCAAGCTGCGAAACTCCATCCGATCCTCCTCTTCTCCCGTTCATTTTCCCCTATCTGAATGTATACATGTTTGTTCCATGTCTGAATTGGTATCTTCTAGTTGGATATCTTCCAATTCTTCTGTGTATCTACTCTTCCTCCTATAGGTTACAAAAGGATCTCCTTCTGTATTCATCTACTTTTCATCTCTTAAGCCCACAGCTGGCCAAGAAAACAGCGCTGATACCACTGTAGTATCCCAAATCCCGATATTTTCTATTTCTAAGCAAAAAGGCTGATACAACTGGGCATGCAAACTGCCATGCAAAAATCCCTATTTTATAAGAAAAATTAGGGTTAGGGTTTGTGAGATAGAATGAACACTTACCACTGATAAGCCGGCTGGACTGCTCCGGAGAAAGTATGCAAGCACTGAGAACTGGATCGGAGATGAACTGATCTCCTCTGCTTACGGTGAACCCCTAGCAGCAAGATGCCCCAATCAGAAAAGGATGACACCCTCAGGGAAGGAGGTGTCCGATGGAGCTGCGGATTTGCGGGGATGATAGCCTTTCTGTGCCGGAGAGAATCCCTGATACAAGAGTGATTTCTGAGTCCTCTAGGCAAGATAGCGACTTGCTTCTGAGAGACAGCTGCTCACGCCCCTGGAATCCCGAAACTACTGATAACTGTTCCGGATGAGCACGGAGGGATCTGATAATCACCGGGTACCGGAGTATGATGCTGATGATGAGAATGGTGCCTGAGTTTCGGAAGGAAACTGAGATCTGAAGGCCCCACAGCGGATTAGGGCTTTCCGACTGAAAACCCCCCTTTTACGGCTGCACACGTGTCCCTGCAACGATCTATACCATATGCTAGATAACTGATGAATGAATGAAGAACAAGTGGTGAACCAGTATGGCTTACCCTGAATAAGAGATGTTTCACTACCGAAATCCTGTTAGCTGAAGACTCCGTCTCCAACCCCAACTGCGGCGCTGCACGCTGTGCTGCTATCCAAGAGCTCCCAAAATAATCATAATCAAAAGTGAAGTCTCCTCTCGCTTTCTCCTCTATTTATAAAGTTCAACTGCGCAAAACCTAATCTTTGACCTAATTATGTCACTTTATCTTCTAATTTATCGTTGACTTGCATGCATGCGTATGGAGACTTAAAGAGTGCATGCATCATTAAATAATGTTTGGTTGGCATGCACGAAGGTGGCCTTTGGCCCTGGTGGCCCTTCTTGACAAAGTGATGATGCCCTAGATCTTCTATGGATGGCATCAATCTTCAGTTGATTCCCTAGCTGTCAGTAACAGCTCGAACCCACAGGAATCACATAGGTTAGCGGTTTTGGGCCTCAAGGCCTAATTGGAAGAGGACATTACAGGATGAAAGTGTGCAAGTTAAGAAGAAAGGAAGACAAGGATGGAATGTGTGTAAAGTAATGAAGTCAAAATGAGACTAGTGGTTAGTGAAAATATACATGCAAGCAAAATTCTCATTTTTTCGACAAAACCTTAGTCAAAAAAATTATATGGATTGGAGATGGCGTCAATGTGAATCCATAAAATGGGTATCACTTTTTGGTAAAATGAGTGGACAAGAATGAGTTTCCATGACCCGCTATTGATATATTTTTAATCCCTTAATCAAGTTATTAAGAACTCAATCAAGGGCTCAAATAAGTCCTCGAATGAGGTAATTTGGTGAGCAAGACAAACCCTCAATTGAGGGTTTACTTGGATTAAAAAAATCCTTAATTGATCCCTAATAAAAGAGCTCGATCAATCCCTAGAGATCAATCAACCTTGTTTTTATATAAACAAAAAAAGACCACTATGCAACTCAATTGAGCTATAAAGTGTGATCGATCTATTTTCACCCAAAACAGGCTTTGATATAGGGTTTGACTAACCCTCAATCGATTATTTGAAAAATTCCTCAATCGATTATTTGAAAAATTCCTCAATCGAGTAATATTTGTTTGATCGATGGCTTAGATTCAAGATTCCAACCCTCTTGCTATAAGAATTTTTGCAGCTATAAATTCAAGGGAGTGAAACCCCTTCATCTCATTCATCTTAGTGGCAAAGTTAAAGGTAGTAGATTTATCAGTGGATCGTTTGTCCAATGGAATATAATTTTCACAATTTCGATTTCATATTATATTTTTTAATTAATTTTAAAACTTATATTGGATTTTTTTTCACAATTTCAAAAAATACATTCAAGGGTGGAAGGTAGGTGCTAGGGCAGGTTACATGCCTGCAAGGAGGTCTTAGCCTCCTAGTAGTGGTTGGAGAATCAAGGTATTGGTGTATCCTTGTCTATGGGTACATGCAGAAACCAAGGTGTGGGTGCATCCTTCAGTAGTGGTTGATAAACTTGGGGATTGCGGTCTCCAGCAAGTAGGTGCTTGCAAATAACTATTGTATATTGGAAAAACATTTTTTTGCAGATAATAGAAACTTGTTGATGGTTTACCTTATCGGGTTCCACGTTAAAACATTGTGTCCAAATTTGTTTTTACATTTGCTAAAATAAAAGAAATTGTGTTTAAATTTATGTCACTGATTCACCCCCCCCTCTCAATGACAAGACCTAATCCATCACATGAAAACTCCGATTATTTATTTATTAAGATAGGATGAGTGGTTTAGCCCAACGCTTCATGTAAGAGCATACATTTATGATTCTGGGCACAATTAACTAGGTGAATGATGTGATTGACATTAATGCCACATACTGTTTGTGAGAGCTTTTACTTTAGCTCTAGTGTTAACCTTTGATCTAGAAGGGTTCTGAGAGTTCCTAGCTCATCGTTCTTCCTCCCGTCATTTGAAAGGTTCTCTGCTCACGCCCAGTTCCTGGCCGAGGGAACCCTAGTAGTTTTCATGTTACCTATCATGTACATTATCTGTTGCAACTGTGATGCACCAGCTCCATGGATGCGTAGCCACTCTATCCTCTATTGTTCGGTTTTCAACTAACACTGGTATTCAGAGGTAAGTTATGAACAATGCACATATATTTTCCTTGATATTCATCTGTTGCGATACTTCTATGGTGCAAATTAAGAAGCCACATGCCACTAATGATAAGGCCATCATGTGGCAATTGTTTTCCTTTTCAATTTGAATGGCTTTGTGAATGCATATTTTTGAATAATTATCCGTCTCATCAATTTTACTTGATTGTTTTGCTACCGTTGATTTCCTCACTTGGTTGCAAACAATATCAAGACCATGTAGTTTAACTCTAACCCTGATTGATCTACCAATCATGTTTATGAGATTGACCACAAGAACAAATAATTTGTTAGATAAATACCTTTTGCTATATAGGATCCATTGGATCCTTCACCGACTTGAGGACATTGCTAATAGTGTTGGAAGGTGTAAAAAATGTTTTAATCTACTTTCTCAAAATGCAAGCAATCTTATTAGTAAGTCTTGGATATAGGGAAGGATCACTTTATGTTTGACTTCATGTTTAACTTCAACACTATTGTATGTCTAACAGTAGCCTTGTGGAAAGCATGTAAAAATCTAGCAAGCTCTTAAATATCTGAATCTATAGTTTTTTTTTTAAAATCTAGATACGGATAAATGCAAATACATAGTGAAAAGTATTAAATGGTAATACATAAATCTAGTTTTTGTTATGGCAATGACCACTTCAAATAGGGGCAAAGATCCGAATGGTGAGGCTAGACATCTTTGAGACTTGTTCAGTTTTTGCGCTTGCAACTGTGTTCATACAAAGCAGGAACCCTTTTGAAGGCCTGAAGCTGAATGGCCTTTACATTGGCAAAAAGTCAACTGAAAGCCCGTTGCTTCCATGGAAAGACTTCCATCGAAAGACGGCCAAAAAATACTTTGCAGAAGAACAAATGTGTTGTAGTTAATTTATGTTCCTTACTAAACAAATGAACAATGATTGAAAGAGCACTGCAAACAGTCATGCAGAATAACATTCTGAATATATAAATATCAATATAGCAGCATAGCAGCTCTATCCATATTTTGGAACTTGAATCATCCCTAAAATACAAATAATGAAGTTTTACATGGAGAAAATTTTTTAAGTGGCTATACACATAACTCTAGCTCTTATTCTTATTGGCAATGTCCACATAAAAGAGGGCCCAAACATCAGCATGGCAAAGACAGTTTTTCACCTTGTTCGGTTTTCCATCTTGCAAATATGCTCACACAATGCAGGAACCCTCTCTAAGACTTAAAGATATATCACATTTACATCAGCAATACAATCAACTGAAAGCTTATTGCTGCCATGGAAAAATAGGGCCAGAAAATGCTTTGCAAAAGAGCAAATTTGTTTTAGTTAATTTATGCTCCTGACCAAAGGAATGATCTATGATTGAAACAGCACTGCCAAGTCATGCAGTACAACTTTCAGAATATGTCAATATCAATATAACAGCATTGCAGCTGTATCCACATTTAGGAACTTGATATTATTTAAGAAGCTTTTAAACTCTCATCATGCTGCCGTAACAATTAAGGTTCCTCCATAATAATGAACAGTTCCTTCATCCTGCAGAAGTATTACATAAGTATTATGGGGGTAACCACAAGAACAACAAAGTTGGAACAACTCAAATTGTATGAAGGAAAAAATCTATATAACAGTGTACACCTTGAAAATGAACACCCTTTGATCCTTCAGAAAATGGCACCTGCACCTTTACTAACACCGAAACTTTATCTGTTTAGGTGACAAGTTAAGAATAATGTTCTTTCTAAAGAAGCTGGAATTTTAATTGTGAAACAATCGATCACAAGCTGAAATACAATGACTACCAATTCCGTCCAGATCTAATCATTTCATGAGTAATTATGGATTTATATAGCATGAATACTATGATGCCCATGCCCCAAATTACTCCGTCCCAATCCAAGCCCAAGACCTAAAGGAACTTCCTCAGTCTGTCCATGGTTGTAATTACAATGTGATGAGTGAATATTGACTTTAGCATCTCCAGAGTTTATTTCACCAGAAGTCTGACCCTGCACATTTACACTCTTTGCAGAACAAGCTGCATTTGAACATGCCCCATGCCCACTCATTTCAATCACTCCAATTTCATCTGGTTGCAAAGGCTGCCAAGTAATCTCCACATCATTATTATATCCTTGGATGAAGAAATCCGTGCAATTCTTTCGACAACCATGATTATAAGGGTTCCGAAAGTGACCACCAGGTCCTTTGAGATAACTGTATCGGGTAGCATTTGCTATTTCATTGGTTGTGATATTCCGTCCAATCTGCAGCAAAGGTAGAGAAAATTTCAGACTCCTAGTACCAGAAAATATCATCTCAAATAGGCAAAAAGCTTTGAAACAGAATCTCTATTTTATTACTAGCAAATAATGGAAAAGACCAAGTGATTAAACTGAGACAAACAAACAAACAACTTACATTAGGAGGCAAAAAGCGATGGAAGAAACAGAGGACAACCATTAAAACAATGACTAATGGATTATAGTTGAACTCGTTTATGTCAAATCGAATTTTGTTCCTCACACAAAAATTACCTATAGTTTAAGGGTTGGCAACTAATATGTAATTTTCTACTAAAACCGGACAACTAGCTGTATATCAACAAGAAATTGAGTAGAAACACTAACCACCCGTAGAATTGTCAGATTACATAAGCAAGTTTAAAACTAACCAGTATGTTATTTTTCATCAAACAAAGGAAATAATGTTCATAAAATACAACTATAACCTTGAAGCATTCATTAAGAAAATGTGACAGCCTAGGAAAAGTATTTTGAAATCAACGAACCATTTTCTTCAAGTCTAGAATAAAACAAGCTAGAATTAGTTTTAAGACTTAAATAAAAGAATAACTAGCAAAATGTCTTTTTCTTGATCTTATCAAACAAATATCTTCAAGAACAAAGAACTCAAGTTCTTTGAGGTCCATCAGATCGCTCTATATGGATGCAAGTTTTTATTATATAAATATGGCCATTCATAGAGTACAACATTGAATGGATTAAATCCACCATTAGATATTTAGCAAATAGCCCTATATAGATTAAAAATGTCAATAAGAAGTTTTAATGAAGCAATGCATTCACGTTTAGGTTCTAGGGCACAATATATGAACTATTAACTCAATGGCAAGCACTTCCTTATGCACTCTATATCTGAGAGTGTCCCACTATGCTCTGAGAAAAAGTGAAGGCCATTATGTCATGCATGCCTTAAATGAAGCTGTATTTTGCTGCACACTTTTTGGTTTCTGATTGGCATTGAAGAAAACATCGATATTCCCAAAAGCCTCACCTTGAAACATGCATAGTCATACATTCATATAACTAAATGCTTTAATGGATGATGATTCTATCAGCTGACCGGTAACCTGCTCTAGTAAGCAAGCAATGACTGTTGGAGTATTAACCCTCAAATACTATAGTTTGATGTAATAGAGTCATAATAAGTCACTTTAATCTAGTGTCATTAGTTAAGAATTGACAGGTAAGGTTATAGGTTTTATAAACCACATCATAATTAAACATATAAGGTGATACCCCTCATTGTATACGATGACTTAATTGTTAATAATAATAAAATAATTATTCCTATCTTTCATCTCTTCTGTATCTTGTCACAAATCCAACATGATGTCAGAGCAATTGTCGATCTAAGACTGATCCTGGAGTCAAAGTTCAGGTGGGACTTAAATCAGAAACAAGTAAAAAGAAGGTAGAGATTTTAGTTGGTTGAATTGAAATTTGTTTTTCAAGTAACTTCAGAAAAATTGAATGGTATTGTGGAAAGCCCATAAAAGTTAAGTTACAAAGTTATGGATACAGATATGGTTCTGCCAGACTTTTGAAAAGCAAGGATCCATCATCCAGATATGGTAGGCAAGTAACTTCAGAAAAATTGAATGGTATTGTGGAAAGCCCATAAAAGTTAAGTTACAAAGTTATGGATCCAGATATGGTTCTGCCAGACTTTTGAAAAGCAAGGATCCATCATCCAGATATGGTAGGGAAACAGCAAGAACAAAAAAGTTTAAAAATAATTTTATAATAAATAAATAAAAGTCTAGTCAAAACCAATAATTTTATAATAAGTAAATATGAGTCAAATCCATTCAGGAACCACAACAGTAGAACTAGAAGTTATAAACAAAAAAAGAGTGCATTCTATTAGTCATTCATGTAACATAACTGAGAATTTGATAAAGTTATAACCATCACTGATAACTGATAATTTTAAAGACCATTTCGGCATGAGCATGAAGCAGTTCTTAACAGCACTTTTGTAAACCACATCCACATGTCCATATCAGCGGTGAATGGAGTGGTTTTCTTGAAGGCTATGCTATGAATAATAATGTGGGTGAAGTGAGCAACAACATGGCACATAAGGATAGATCAGATCTTGACAGCATACCTTGACCATAATAATAGATCAAACCTTGAGAGCAGACCTTGATAGATCAGACCTTTAGAGCAGACCTTGATAGATCAAACCTCGAGAGCAGATCTTAAGGATAGATCAGACCTTGACCAGGAATTGGGTTTAGGGTTTTAGCCTTTAGGAGATTAGGATTTTGGAAGTTTTTCATTGAAATAAAAAATAAACTAAAATAAATGGGAGATCAGTGGGTCAAAAAAGTACTGGAAGTTTCAAGATCCATTTCAAAATTTCAGGATCCGTTTCATTTTCCACGGGATCTGTTTCCTTTTCCAAAGGATCTGCTTCCATTGCAGATCCTGACAGATCAGGATTTGGATTGGATCTGCAGATCCTACACACAAGGGTGGTGGATCTGGTAAAACAGAAAAGGAAGTGTTGAAGAAAGTATTGATTGCATTTTGTAAGATGCACCGAAATTCATCTTATGGGAGTTAAGAACCCTACACAACCAACCCGAGAATGTATGCAGACTGGAATTGAAGGTCAACATCAGTGCAGAAAAACAGCGAATGATAAATGATTTGAAGCACAACTGAAGCCCACGAAGCATGAAGAGAGAAGGCAGATTTTTCTCCAGAACTAAAAACGAATCATAGCAATCTGTTTATGCAAACACACTCAAGAATAAATACCATTTCTACAGCAGTACACTCATTTTGAAATTCTGCCAGCAAGACAACCAAGGGCAGACATAAGTAGCCCGACCTTGGCAATACAAATCATGCTCAGCAGGAATAGCACTGCAGAATCTTCTGAAATAGCAAAGGATATTTAAAAGAACACATTTTAAGGTGCAACGACAGCTAAGTTGCAAACATTAAAAAGAAAAATTGAAAATGCAAAGATGAGCGACAGTGTCACAGTGAGTCAATGAATGGTTATATTACTAAATTCAAGATCTTGTAATTCACAGGGTGTAGATATTTCAGAAAATTTTGAGGTGTCTCGTCCCTAAATTTGAAATGATCACCACCAATATTGAAGTCTCCAATGATCGAAGTACAATTAAAATTGATGAATTAAGCAAATTGGAAAAGCAAATGATCAAATGATAAATGCTTTTTTGACTAGGGTTGGAGCTAGAGACACAAACATAAGAGGACATAATCAAAATTATCAGCATTTGAATATACCACAAAAAGTTCAAAAACACTCAAATTATCAAGGAAATGCATCCACCTCAAGAGGAAGAAAAAGAAGTCAAGATAAGATTTTTGGAGGAAGACGCAAAGAAGGATCCCTTGGGAGAGGAAGAAAAGGGTGTGGAGAAATATCTGGCATATAATGTCACTATTGTATAACCAATTTGGTCATCTTGAGAAAGAAAATGTATGATTTGGCAAATAAAGGTGCTAGAGTTGTCGTTGAAGAAAGTTGAAACTAGAAATAAGAATTTATTTATAACAAGCTTAATGGTGCATAATGAAGAAAAAGAGGTAAGGTACATTGATTCAGGGTATTCAACTCATATGACATCCCAGGAGGAATTGTTCATGAGAATACACAACAATTACTTGAGAATAACTTATTTTTTAGTAGGTCAAATATGATAGAGCAGAAATACAAATTAATGTTTGGATTCACACAGAATGTTTATTCATGGACAAGCTTAACAGGGATGCATTGTTGACATTTGTATGTCGGGATGTCCTTTATGTGATTATGCCTAGCAAGAAGGGACATTAACAGGGTAGGCATTAATATACCGTGTGAGAAACACATTACCGGTCTACATGGCTTCAGTGGTGTAAGCATGCAGAGGATTCTTAGACTTTAACATTGTGCACATGGGACATGCATGCATGCATTTTTTAATGAGAAATTCAGCATGATGGGATTTTGCATGAAAAGTAAAATTAGGGTTTTTGAACCCTTAAGTCACCGGTAAGTTAGAAAAGGTAAGCAAAGGGTAAAAGAGACATTACAGATACAAGAGAGCAGACGAGAAAAGCGCACTTCTTGAGCAAGGATGCACTTCTGAGAGAGAGGACGCACTTCTTGAGCAAGAATGCACTTCTGAGAGAGAGGATGCACTTCTTGAAGTTAAGAGAGCGGAGAGAGGCAGATGGTCTTCCTTCAAAGATTGAGGAAGGCACACTGAGATCAATCAAAGACTGATTGAGGAGAGGGGTGCACCATAGAGAGTAAGGGGCACACTTCATCAACTAAGAGGGCAAAGGAGAGAGTGATGGAGCACTTCCTTCAGAGACTAAGAGGGGGCGCATCATTTAGGGAGTGTGAGAGATCATCACATTGTATCTCT
>LPNX010457266.1:480672-518151 GCA_001517045.1 Pseudotsuga menziesii | reverse complement strand
ATCTGATTTCTTGCTTGTAATGTCATCTCTCGATCTTTTGTGTTAATAATTGCGCCACTTGACGAAACATGACGATACGAGTTATGAATACCCAAGAAAAAGTGTCGCATTGTTCGTGAAGTGGTCCATCCGAGATCGATCTTCATTGGAATTGTTTGTTGATTGCTTTGTTGGATGGAATTTCTCGTTTTCTGCTTAGCTTGTTCATTTTGTGTTATTTCTCTTCTGAAATCATAACTCCTCTGTTTATGTTCATTTTGACCCTCTCGTTAGTCATAAGTTTTTTTGTAATTTGGGTGTCAATAAGGAGTTCTTTTTGTTTGTTTTTTTGATCGATTGACTTCCTTTTGAACTGTAACGATAACGAAATTTGTATTTGTTTCTTCTTTCTCAACTTGAATTTGTTTTCCGGAGACTCTGGATGCTTCCTTCTGGATTTGAACTAAATTGTTCCCTAATAGATTATTATTATTATGAATCTTCTTGAACATTTCATTTTGCAACAATTTGTCATCTTTTAACTTCTTTATTAGTTCCTCTAGTTCTTGATTAAGAATTTTCAGACGATGGTTTTCTTCTTGTTGTTTTAGTATTCTCCATCTGAGGTCTTCATTGGAAAGTCCCATCTTCTGACTATGTTTTAGTTTGTTGATTTTCGTAAGTAATGTCTTGTTATGAATTCTTAGTTGAACCATTAGTTCTTCGGTATTGCTTGCTAATTTAGTAATTTGCCATTGATTTTCACAACTTCTAGCTTGTGCTTCTTTTTAGTGTCGTCATACTTTTGCTGGAATTCTTCCTTCTGTTATTGATGTCGACATATCTCTGATTCTTGACTTCTTACCTTTCTCTGTGTTGATTTTTGTACCTAGTAAAGTGTTCCCATGGGTGACTTAAGCCTTAGTCACTTAAAACGGGAAAATAAAGTGACCCTTGCATTAAATGACTTATGAGCATTTAATATGACTTTAGAGAGTAAAGTCACTTGTTGATAAATTTAAGTGGGTGAGTGAATTTAATATTTATGAAATTTAAATGTGAGCATTTAATCTCATCCACCGATCTAATCTAATCTCCACCGTTGGCTAAGATGAACCCTAGGGTTCTCACCAAAAAGGCAAGGAAAGGCCATTTTACTCACTTTTGTAGATTGAAGTGAAGAGAAGAGAGCTGAGAGAGAAAGTTTCCTTTTTTTTTAGAAAGAACGAGATTTTTGCTGCATGGAAATCGAGGAAGAGATTGCAGCAGGCTAAGGGCACGATTTTTGACGAGTTGCATTTATTGCATGGAGATAGTACAAGCCGTATAGTACAGAACCGTACAGGGGCACATTTCTCAAGAAAGGTACAGGCAGAAATCGGGCACGTTTTCCAAGGTAGAAATCAGGTACAGAAAGCAGGCTGTCGTACAGTGCATACAACAATTTTTTTTTTAGGCTGCTACAGGAAAAGAGTCAGACCTGCATTTTTTACTGTTTGCACGAAAAACAAGACAGGAAAATTTCACTGGTTGGGATAACTTGGTCAAAAAAAAATTCTGAGTTATTGCTGTAAAAATTTTCCTGAAAAATAAAATCTCTCTCCAAACAGGTTTTCCCCTTGTGGGTTTTTCTTGGGCATGTTGCCAAAAGTTTACTATGTCTGAAAATGTCATGGTGTGCATTTATTTCATTTTCTGTTATTAAAAGTTGAGTTGCAACAGTGTTTATTTCAATCTGAAAATTTATGGTATTTCCAACCTTGTGCATTTCTGGGTTGTGCATTAAACTGAGATATTTTTGACATTTAAACCGGTGGCTGAAACTGAGAAAAACTTACATGGTATCAGAGTTGAGTGGGGCAGAAAATCAATTTTTGCAGATAGAAAAGTAATTTCCAAAATTCAGAGATTTTCTTTTGATAGTAGCAGCATTTTGTTGAAACTTGTTCTTTGAGAAATATTATTTCAACCGGACTGAAAATGGAGGATAGGCTTGATGGGGCAGGGAACTTTGTCCCATGGAAGGCCCGAATATTGCTTGTATTGGAGGAGAACGAGTTATGGGATGAGGTAGTCAATCATACTACTGCTCACCCCATTGTCATTCCCAATGCTACCACAGATCCAGTTGCACTAGCAGCCTTCAATAAGAAGGGCATTGAGGCCAAAAAGATAATTCTTGATGCAATTAAAGACCATGTCATTCCTCACATCTTGAGTAACGACCGAGCTTATAAGATGTGAGATGCTTTGACCGGATTGTGTCAGAGCTCAAACAAGAATAGGAAGATGGTTTTGAGGGAGAAGCTGAAGAGTATCAGGATGGTCAAAGGGGAGGTTATGTTGACTTACCTTACTAGGATCTCATAGGTAAAAGATGAGCTTGTAGTGTTGGGGAGATTGTTCCTCGTCTAGAGCTAGTGTGAACAGCTATGAATGGGGTGTCAAAGCCTTGGACTGTGTTTGTGCAGGCTTTGGTGGCTAGGGAGAACCTACCTGCATGGGACAGAATGTGTGATGATTTTGTCTAGGAGGAGACTCGAAGGGGTCTTGTGGATGGCAGTGCCTCTACTAGTAGGGTGGATGAGGAGGATGTGGCTTTGACAACAAAGTGCAAGAAGAAGAACAGGAAGGGTCCCAAGAAGGGTGGGGCCAAGCAGCAGGATGGGCAGAAGAAGGATCTGAGCACTGTAAAGTGGTTTGCTTGTCAGAAGATGGGACACTATGCTGGGCAGTGTCTGAACAAGAAGAAAAAGCAGCAGCATACAGCAGCTTCAGCGGAGGTTGATGATCTTGCAGCAAGATTTCAGAGAGTTTTCTTTATGCACTAGACATATTGATAGAGAGAGAGCATCTATTATCACCAATGCGGATGTTGATAGAGAGAGGGGATTTTCCTTGTTGACAAACCATTCCTATAGTGCATCTACTTCCAGCACTTGGTATATTGATAGCGGAGCTTCGAGCCACATGGCAGGTGCTCGAGAGATGTTCTCCGAGCTTTCATAGACAGAGACTGATGTGGAGGTGGTGTTGGGAGATGACTCAGCAGTCAGAGCAGTTGGGCGTGGGACCATTACCTTTCAGAGTGAGTCCATGAGTCCCATGGTTTTGAGAGATGTATTATATGTACCTGGGCTGAAAAAGAACCTGGTTTCAGTTTCCATGATTGAGGATCGAGGTCTTGGGTGTCCTTCCTAGATGGACATGTGTGTGTGTTTCCCAAGACTACAGGACCATCTGCTTCTTTTGACATTGGAGTTAGGTGCGGGAAACTGTATAGGCTCTTATTTCAGCCCTAGCATGCCTTGCCACATACCAGCGACAGTGAGCTTTGTGAGCTTTGGCATAGGAGGATGGCTCACTTGCATCATCCAGCTTTGGGGTTGTTGAGACATATGGTTACAGGTTTTCCTGAGTTCAACTCAGAGCATAGTGATGTTTGCAGGGGGTGTGCTTTGGGAAAGTACACCAAGACTGCTTTTCCTAGCAATGATAGCTGGTCAGCAGGGATTCTTGACTTGATACATTCAAATTTGTGTGGACCGATGTCATTTGTTTCCTTGAGAGGATATGAGTACTATGTGACATTCATCGATGATCATTCCAAGAAGATCTAGATCTACTTCTTGAAGAGCAAGAAATGTGAGGAATTCTTGCAGAGGTTCCAAGAGTTCAAAGCTCTTGTGGAGAACCAGATAGGGAGGAAGCTACAGGTTCTCAAATCGGATAACGGAGGTGAGTATACCTCCAAGGAGTTTGATGGATATTGTAGACACGAGAGTATCAAGAGGCATTTGACAGTTCCATACACTCCAGAGCAGAATGGAGTAGCGGAAAGGAAGAGCAGGTCTATTGTTGGAGCAGCCAGAGCTATGTTACATGACCAGTCACTTCCTTTCTTCCTTTGGGTTGAGGCATGCAGCACAGTTGTATATCTTCAGAACAGGAGTCCCCATCGTGCCGTGGGGAACATGACACCTGAGGAGTGGTTCACAGGAAAGAAGCTTGATGTCAGCCATTTTCGCATATTTGGTAGTTTGACTTACTCTCATGTCCCTTCTGAGAAGAGGACAAAGTTAGAGCCCATCGCAGAGAAGGGCATCTTTGTGGGCTATGATGAGACTTCGAAGGCCTTTCGTATTTACCTTCCTTCTCAGAGGAAAGTTGTTGTGAAGAGGGATGTGAAGTTTGAGGAGGAGCAGGCCTTCAGGAAGTCTAGAGAGTTGGAGTAGGGAGAGTAGCAGGTTCCTGCACTTCAGGTTGTTTCACAGGTACCATCAGTACATCAGGCAGGTTCACAGGTTTCCGAAGCTACTAGACCACACAGTGTAGACACAGGTCCACCAGTTTTAGTGGTTCAACCAGCAGGGTCTTCGGGGACATGTTTTGGGTCTCAGATTACAAATTCACCATACAGATGATCAGGATCACAGAGTTCACCAGTTGTTGGTACACTAGGTGCTGGTTCACAGGTTGTTGGGGTTTCTACCTCTGATAGTTCATCAGATGAGGACATACTAGTGTGGGAGCCACTTTCAAGGAAGAAGAAGCCTAAGTGGCTTCAGGAGACCTTGAAGGAAGCTTAGGAGTTTGGGACACCCAAGGAGCCAGTGAGGGCTATTCAGATGCTAAACAGATTATGTATGGCATTAGTGGCTAGTTTACGTGATTTAGAGCCTTCTACTTTTGAGGAGGCCTCCCATCGTCATGTTTAGCGAGATGCCATGATGGATGAGTACCATCCCATCATGAAGAACAATGTATGGGAGATAGTTCCGAGACCTGAGGGGAAGTTAGTGGTGATTTCTCGATGGCTTTACAAGCTAAAGCATGTTGTGGATGGTAGTGTGGAGAGGTACAAGGCCAGGTTTGTAGCGCGGGGGTTTTCACAGGTTGAGGGTGTGGATTATGATGAGACCTTTGCGCCGGTTGCTCGGTATACTTCGATCAGGGCATTGATTTCCATTGCAACGAAAATGTGTTGGAAGATCCACCAGACGGATGTGAAGACCGCATTTCTCAATGGAATCATTCAGGAGGAGATTTATGTTGAGCAAACTCAGGGCTTTGAGATTCATGAGAGAGAGTCTCATGTTTGCAGGCTAAAGAAAGCCTTGTATGGGCTGAAGCAAGCTCCTAGAGCTTGGTACTCCAGGATCGATTCTTAGTTGCAGCGGATTGGGTTTCAGAAGAGTGAGGCAGATCCGAATCTCTATTTCATCATGGTTGGAGATGATCTGCTCATTCTTCTGTTATATGTTGATGACTTATTTATCACAGGGGAGAGAGACCCATTGCAGCTTGCAAGAAAGATCTTGCTTCAGAGTACGAGATGACCGACATTGGGTTGATGCACTATTTTCTGGGATTCGAGGTTTTGGCAGAAGCCTGGACATATTTTCCTTGGGCAGGGAAAGTATGATGTTGATATTCTAAGGAGATTTAGGATGGAGGATAGCATACCAATGTCTACACCGATGGTCACCAACTGGAAGAAGCTTCATGCTTCTGAGGGAGAGTTGGTAGATCCTACATTATACCGTCAGCTCATTGGTTCTTTGATGTATCTGGTCAACTCTCGGCCCGATTTGTGTTTTGCAGTGAACACTCTCAATCAGTTCATGGTTGAGCCTAGGAGAGTGCACTTGGTAGCTGCAAAACATGTGTTGCGTTACCTAGCAGGGACAGTGGAGTATGGTCTGGACTACAGGAGGTCGGATGGGATCAAGTTGATTGGCTTCACAAATTCAAATTGGGCAGGCAGTGTGGGAAACCGGAAGAGCACTCCCAGATGTTCTTTCAGTTTGGGCTCGGCAGCAGTGGCGTGGTTCAATCGAAAGTAGAAGTGTGTTGCTTTGAGTTCTGCAGAGGCTGAGTATATGGAAGCCAGTCAGGTTAGTTGTGAGGCACTGTGGCTTCGCAAGTTGCTGGTGAATTTATTTGGCCAAGAGCTGAGGCCTGCGATGATCTACTGTGACAATCAGAGTTGCATCCATCTCTCTGAGAATCCAGTATTTCATGACCGGTCAAAGCATATTGAGATCAGCTATCATTTCATCCAGGATTATGTTCAGAGAGGAGGAGTAACTTTACAGTACAACTCCACTGATGAGCAAGTTGCAGATATTCTGATGAAATCTTTGGGGAGGGGAAAGTTTGTCTTCTTCGAAGACAAGTTGGGAGTGGTGCAAAACACCTTACTTGGTAAGAGGGAGTGTTGATTTTGGTACCTAGGAAAGAGTACCCTTAGGTGACTTTAGCCTTAGTCACTTAAAAGGGGAAAATAAAGTGACCCTTGCATTAAATGACTTGTAATGAGCATTTAATATGACTTTAGAGAATAAAGTCACTTTTTGATAAATATAAGTGGGTGAGTGAATTTAATATTTATGAAATTTAAATGTGGGCATTTAATCTCATCCACTGATATAATCTAATCTCCACTGTTGGATTAGATTAACCCTAGGGTTCTCACCAAAAAGGCAAGGAGAGGCCATTTCACTCACTTTTGCAGATTGAAGTGAGGAGAAGAGAGTTGAGAGAGAAAGCTTCATTTTTCTGAGAAAGAAGAAGATATTTGTTGCATGCAAATCCAGGAAGAGATTGCAGCAGGCTGAGGGCACGATTTTCGAGGCAAGGGACATGGAACGATTTTTGAGGACCTGCATTGATTGCAGGCAAACCGTACAAGGGCACATTTCCTGAGAAAGGTATAGGCAAAAATTGGGCACGTTTTCCAAGGAAGAAATCGGACACAAAACCGAGGCAGAGGTTGGCACAGTTTTCGAGGCATTTATTGCAGGCCATACAGCAGGTTGTCGTACAGTTCGTACAACAGCAAGTTTTTCAAGGCTGCTACAAGAAAAAAATCAGAGTTGCATTTTTTACTGTTTGCACAGAAAATGAGACAAGAAAATTTCACCGGTTGAGATAAGTTGGCCTGAAAGTTTTTCTGAGTTATTGCTATAAATTTTTTCTTGAAAAATAAAATCTCTCTCCAAACAGGTTTTGCCCTTGTGGGTTTTTCCTGGGCATGTTGCCAAAAATTTACTGTGTCCGAAAATTTCATGGTGTGCATTTCTATCATTAAAAGTTGAGTTACAACAGTGTTGATTTCAGTCTGAAAATTTATGTTATTTCCAGCCTTGTGCATTTCTGGGTTTGGCATTAAACTGAGATATTTTTTACATTTAAACCGGTGGCTGAAACTGAGAAAAACTTACACTCTGGATTTGCGTCAATTCATCATCTTTGTCCATGATGAGCTTGTTTAAAAGCTTTATGTCTTCTTCTAAATCATTATCACTTCTATATAGTGATTCTTCGTTTTCTCTGTACTTTTTTATTTTGTCTTTAAGGTCTTGGTTGTGATTTTTTAATTGAGATATTTGTTCATTCTTAGCTGATAATAGTTTCTTGCTATCAACTTATGAAGAATGAAATGCTTACTCATCTCAAATTGTAGATTTTTATTGCATTCTTTGTAGTATCCTAATTCGCTTTCCAGTTTTTGTGATTGCATCAATGAGTAACCTTAATCGTCTTTCATAATAAAATATTTTCCACATATTGGACAAGAGCGATTGCCATTCTTAAAAAATGTCGGATATTGAAATTCCATTTCGCAACAAGGACACAGTCCAAAATTTGGATTTATATATGGAATCCACAATGGGCTTCAATGACTTCTTCAATATCTTTCTTTGACTTGATTTCTGCTCTTTTTAATATTTTCTTGGTTTTCTTTCTTTGACTTGGTCTTCTTTTTTTCTGTATTAAATAAAATTCTAATGACAATTATTAATTATTATTATTGTTTAAAATAATAATATTTTTTTTCTAATGGGGAGCACTTAGAACTTTAGAAATAATAAATATTATTATTAATAGAATAATAATATTTATATATAAGGGTTGGTCAAAACCTATGCGGGTCAAAGACTCAGTTTTGGAGAAGCTCCAGAAAATATTGGCCACAAGCCAGAATCTGCCCAAGAAGGGGCTCTGATACCAATGAAACAGTAAAAATATGTTTCTTACGAGAAGATCCAGTGTAAATAAGATAAATATTCCATGAATGAAATATAATATAAAATGATAAAAGATATAAGATGTGATGATTTACAATTACATTGGTATGACTTTATATAAGCCTTATCGTGCCTTTTCAAATGAAAGGGTACATCCTGTGTTGCAGCGGTACCTGTCCCCAAGAGCTAGGTTCACGTCCCCATCTCGAAAACCGTCCCCAAGTCAAGGAAACTGGGTTGGGTTCTTCACAGACGTCCCCTGAAGTTTCTGGTGAAGTCCCCAAGTATCGGGTACCTTTGGCCCAAAAACCCGAAACTTCTACCAATTTGGGGACGTCGTCTCCTGATTCTGGGGACTTTTGGGAAACTCTGATTTTGGAAATTAAAAAAAAAAATTTATAAAAAAAAGTAATTTTATTAAAAAAATTACATGAGGGACAGGGTATGCGTGGGTCTCCTTGCCCTCTTAAGACCTCGTGGGTCTCCCAATGTTGGGTGTTGACAGTTCTTGTTGCAGCAACGAGTGGGGAGCCCGTGAATGGACAGCCAGCGACTGGAGTGAGGAGTTGTCGAAGAGTAGAGGAGACTCGCACGAGTGGAGAGGAGAGCTGCGGGAGAGGAGAGGAGATCTACGGGAATGGAGAGGAGTGTTGCAGCAGAGGAGACGAGAGTCGTGCGAGTGGAGAGAAGTGTTGCAACAGAGGAGAGTAGATTCACACAAGTGGAGAGGAGAGCTGCAGCAGAGGAGAGGAGTCGCGGGTAGAAGGAAGGAGAGAAATCGCGGACAAGGGAAGAACGCACGCATGAGAGAGGCTTGCGGGAAAAGGGAAGAACTCAGACGTGATAGAGGCTCACGGGCAAAGGGAAGGAGAGGAGTCGCAGACAGAGGGAAGAAGAGGACTTGCGGGTAGAGGGGAAGGAGGATAGGATAGAGGGAAGACAAGGGGAGCAGGAGCAACACAATCCTAGGGCTAAAGGTAAATTTTTTAGTTGTTTTACCAATTTTTTCAAAAAAAAATTCATTTTTTCTCAATGTGCTATTTTACCATTTTGTTTTTCAATTTTTCATAAAAAAAATTTCCCAATGTGTAGTGTTTGAATAATATGATATTCATATTAGATAAAATTATAAAATATAAATTGATAATTTTAAATTTTAAATTTATTACAATAAAAAATTTAATTCTAACTTCTAAAGGCCAAGACTGGTACATTTTACTTTTTTATGTTTCAGACTTCAGTATCAAATTATCTATTGATTCTATTCCAATTTCTAGTTGGGTTCCCTCAATTTCAATTTCATTGTTCGTCGGTTCGAAGTTCCCAACCAATATGACATCATCAAACCCTCGATATCCTCTCTGGTAGCATGTGGAGAGGACAAAACCACCGAAAGGTGGAGGGGGAACAACCATTATAAAATGCCACCTTTGTAAAGTTGAATGGAAGGGCAACTACACCAGGGTTAAATCCCATTTCATGAACATTCCAAAGAAGGGTGTTGATGCTTGTCGGGAGACCCGGAGGATCCCACTAAACTCCTTGTATACAAATGGAGCAACATAGGGCTGATGGTAAGGTAGGAAAACAAATCTCACGAACATCTCTTGTTGTTGATAAAGACAATGATGATTCCAATGAGGACGAAATGTCATTTAGGATGAAGTTTGTCTTGGTGATGAAGATATTCCATCAAAGGCATCAAAAGGTAATGTAACAACAAACAAAAGGCCTAAAATTCTTGGTGGCATATATGACATGTTTGATTTGAAGGGAAGGGAGGGTGTTGATCTTGCGATAGCAAGATTTTTTCTTGCATGTGGCATCCCTTTTAATGCAGCTCGCTCACCTTATTTTGAGCAAATGGTTCGTGCCATTAATGATGGACCTTTGAGGTATAAGCCACTGGGTTATGAGAAGCTTCGAACTGTGTTGGTAGACAAGGAAAAGGCACGCCTTGAGAAGGCAATGGCACCATTGAAGGGATCTTGGAGTGTAGATGAGTGCTCCATTTTGATGGATGGTTGGACTAATTGTCGAAATCATCCATTGATAAACATTATTGTCTCTTGTAATATCCCAAATCCCGATATTTTCTATTCCTATGCAAATATGCTGATACAACCGGGCATGCAAACTGCCATGCAAAAATCCCTATTTTATAGCAAAAATTAGGGTTAGGGTTTGTGACGTAGAATGAACACTTACCACTAATAAGCTGGTTGGACTGCTCCTGAGAGAGTATGCAAGCATCAAGAACTGAATCGGAGATGGACTGATATCTTCTGCTTCCAGTGAAACCCCAGCAGCACGAACCCCAAATCAAATAAGGGTGATGTTTTCAGTGAAGGAGGTGTCCAATGGAGCTGCTGATTTGCAGGACTCGTAGCCTTCTCGTGCTGGAGAGAACGCCTGGTACATGCGGAGTTTCGGAGGTCTCTAGGTAGGCTAACGAATTGTTCCAGAGAGACAGCTGCTCACGCCCCCCTGATCCCGAAATAGATGATAACTGCTCCGGATGAGCACGGTCGGATCTGATAATCACCAGGTACCGAAGTAAGATGTCGATGATGAGAATGGTGCTTGAGTTTCAAAGTAAAACTGAGATCTGAAGACCCAGCAACTGATTAGGGCTTTCTGGCTGAAAACCCCCCTTACGGTTGCACACGTGTGCCTGCAACAATCTACACCATATACTGGATAACTATGAATGAATGTAAGAGCAAATGGTGAACCTATATGGCTTACCCTGAATGAGACTAGGGCAAATATTTCACTACCGAAACCCCGCTAGTTGAAGACGTCGTCTCCAACCCCAACTGTTGTGCTGCTATTCAAGAGCTCCCAAAATAATAATCATCAAAAGTGAAGTCTCATTTCTCTTTATCCTCCTTTTATAACTTTCAACTGCGAAAACCCTAATCTTTGACCTAATTAGGTCACTTTATCTTCTAATTTGCAGTTGACTTGCATGCATGCGCATGGAGACTTAAATGAGTGCATGCATCATTAAATAATGCTTGGATGGCATGCACGAAGGTGGCCTTTGGCCTCGGTGGCCCTTCTTGACCTAATGATGATGCCCTAGATTTTCTATGGATGGCATCAGTCCTTAGATGATTCCCTAACTGTCGATAACCGCTCGAACCCACAGGAATCACATAGGTGAGCGGTTTTGGGCCTCAAGGCCTAATCGGAAGAGGACATTACATCTCTTCTATATCCGGTCTATATTTTCTGAAGGCAATTGATTGTTCTAGTCAAGAAAAGAACACTATGTTCTTTAAAGACCACTTATGTGATGCCATTGCAAAGGTGGGGCCATCCAATATCGTTCAAGTAATTACTGATGCAACCCCAGTGTGTAAAGCAACAGGGATGATGGTCCAAAAGGAGTACAAGTTCTGATTTACAATTTTGATTTTTAATTTAACAATGTAGTATGATAATTTGTTTTTGAATTTGAAAAAATTATTTGGGTAACTAAATAAGAAAACTGTTTTTTTTTTCATGAATTGTTGATGTCCTTAGGGACATTTTTTAGACACCATGTGTAGTGCATTCTCTCAATAATGCATTGAAAGACATTGGAAAAATTGACTGGATTCGGCTGCTAATTGAAAATGGCCAAAAAATTCAGATGTTGACGTGCAACCACCACCATTCACAAGCCATTTATCGTAGGCATGCCAAACAAGAGCTTCTTAAACCAGCTGATACCAGATTTGCAACCTACTCCATTTTGCTTAGGAGGCTTGTGGAGATGAAAGGGGCTTTAGCTACCACTGTAATTAGTGATATGTGGGATCAATGGAGGTTGTCTAGTTCAGATGCTGCTATTGAGGTGAAGAGATTGATTTTGGATGATCAATTTTGGGGTGATGTCAAATTTGTTATGGAATAAGTGGAGCCGATATGTGATATGCTCCACTATGCAGACACGAATGGTCCATGTTTAGGTGAGATTTATGAGAACATGGACTCTGTGTGTGAGAGAATTAGATCTATCATAAATGAGAAAGATTCTAATTTATGGGCACAGTTGAAAAATATCATACATGGACGATGTAACAACTTGAACAACCCCCTTCATATGGCAGCCTATGCAGTGAATCCAAAATGGTATGATCCCTCGACAGAAAGGAAGCCTCCTTCCAAAGATAGAGAGGTGGTAAGAGGGTTTATGACTACAGTTAAAAAAATGTATGGTTCTACAGAAGAGGCCTCTGAAATAAGAGGCCAATTTACCCAATTTTCATGTGGGCAAGGTGTCTTTGCCTTACATGCTTCTTTGACCAATAGGCATAAGAAAAATGATCCAATTAATTGGTGGTGGCTTCATGGTGTTGATGCTCCTGAGTTCCAGCAATTTGCCATATGATTACTTGGACAGGTAACTAGTTTCTCATCTTGTTCTTGTATTAAACTACTAATAAAAAATTAATTTACATACTTAACATCGTCGTCCCCTAACAATTCTAATTTTTTAATTGGGCAGGTAGCTAGTTCCTCGTCTTGTGAGAGGAACTGGAGCACTTATTCTTTCATCCATTCAGTGAAGAGAAACATATTATGATCGAAGAAGGCAAAAAATTTAGTCTACATTCATAGCACACTTCGTCTCATATCTCGGAAAGACTCGGGATACAAGGAGGGTCCTTTCAAGAGATGGGACCAATTGGTAGATGATGCCACATGTGTGGATGAGGAGATACACCCGAATGGCCTTGTCGAGATACCTTCAATTGTTATGGATGTTGAGGAGCCTCCACTTGAGAGTGATGACTACCTCGAGAGCTTGTTGACTGAGGACCTTGATTATGATAGTGATGCTATAGATGCAGTTGGCCCAGATGACATGGCTTGATGAAGCCAACTTAGCTATGTTGTTGATGCTCATTGTTCATTGTTCAGTTCTTCTTGCATTTTGAGATTTGGTCCTTGGAGGTAGACTTGTTGCTTTTTGGTGTATGACATTGTGATTGGACATATATCATGATTGATGAATCATGATGCATATGAATATGCAAACAGTTATTTGAATTTTCACTTGGCTTATGTCTTATGATTATGATATTACATTATTATTTGATATCATGTTGTACTTATGGTTCATATGTAATTTCCATTTTATATCAAATTATCAATGATTATTGATTTATGAACTTTTAAGCAATGTGCATGTTAATTGACAAATTGTTAATTGTATTTGTTACTTATTGAAATTTAATACTAATGATTTTTTATTTATTTCATATATATATATATATATATATAGTACCCCCGACGTACCCAAGTCCCTCGTTTCAAAAAGTGGTGTCCCTGCCCTCATCCCTGTCCCCACCCCCAAGTTTCCTGGCAACTTAGGGTACATCTCTTTACTTTTTCTAATTAATTAATTAATCATTTCTATATATTAATTATTAATTATCAATATTAATATTGATACTTAATGTTTTTATATAGTTATGTCTTATTATGTTATATATATTTTTATATAACAGGTGCACTTCTAGTGTTGTGAGGATAGTAGATGCAAAGGGCACACTTCTTTAGAAAGAAAGAGGGAGTCACTTCTTCTAGAGTTTGGTAGAGGCAATCCATCAGACATTTCAAAGTAAAGCAGAGCAGGGGGTGCATTCCTCATAGCATCAGTTGCAGTTGTTGCAGAGCTTAGGTTTGTCCCACAAATCAACACGCCTTCCAAGGCATCAAGTTTCTCTACTTATGAAATTCTTGATCGAAAAACATTATATTTTCTCTCTGGCTCAAGTTTTAAGAAATCCATAATTTGTCGATTTTCCCAAATGGGGTTTCTAAGGTAAAATATTTGTGTACTATGTGAATGGTTTCCTGTTCCGCTACACATGTTTGACAAGTTAAGGAGTTTATGTATTATTGCTTGTAAAATCAAATATGGGATTTAGTTTTGTGTAGTATCTGAGTCATTTTGTTGAAATTAATAATCAAAGTTAAGCTCGGGGAAGTAAAATTAACATGGTATAACAACGAGGTCTTTGAGAGAAACCAAGGGTTTACACAGTGATATTGCAGAGAGTGCACAGTGATCTACAAATCAATTTGATTTAGGAGGGTGTGAATCACAATTCATCATATCTACAGGGTCATGGCAACGAGACTGAGATTTGAGGATAGGTTCGATGGGGGAACCAACTTCATTGCATGGAAGGATAGAATCACTCTATTGTTGGAAGAGCATGAGATATGGGATATTGTCCAAGTTCCTATAATTGTTCCTACGGATGTAGCAAATTTGTCTGTGTACAACAAGAGAAAGGTGAAGTCCAAGCAAATCCTTCCAAATTCCATGAAGGATCACATGATTTCGCATGTGCGAGGAAAGATGCATACCTATGAGATGTGGGAAGCATTGACAAAGCTTTTCCAGGGTGGAAATGAGAAAAAAAAAATGGTGCTACAGGAGAATCAGAAACTTCACAGTATAAAGATGTTCAAAGATGAGTCTATTGCAACATATCTCACTAGAGTTACATAAGTTCGAGATGAACTTGTTGTTGTGGGTGAGACTATCGCAGATGCAGAGATGGTTTGATCAGCCTTGAAAGGATTTTCCAAACCATGGGAAACCTTTGTTCGTTGTATTGTTGCTAGAGAGAATCTTCCCAATTGGGGTAGATTGTGGGACGATTTCATTCAAGAAGAGTTGAGATTGGGATCCAGTCAGACATGCCACAAGCATGGTAACGATGAGGTGAACGTTGCACATGTGAGCAGAGAAAAGGGGAAAGGGAAGAAGAACTTTAGAAGCGGATCTACTTCGAAGGGTAAGAAGGACTTGACCAAGATCTGATGTTACGCATGTAACGAGTTTGACCATTATGTAGGCCAATATTCTAATTAAAAGAAGGGCAAGAAAGAGAAAGAGGGACAAGTGGTAGCCTCAACTAAGGTAGATGCATTCACTGAGAAATGCGAGAAGGAATTCTCACTTGTCTCATTTGTTTTGAGTTGTGGCGGCAATGGACATAAGGATGTTGGGAAGTGCATAGTTGACAGTGGGTATTCTAGCTACATGACAGGAAGACGTGATGTATTACTCAACAGTTTAGAGATAGGCCAAGATCGTCTCATACAGAGTGGAGAGGACACAATGCATACAATAAAAGGAGTGGGACAAGTAAAGTTTCAACTCGAGTTTGGAGAACTTCTAGAGGTATTAGGAGTGTTATTTGTACCAGGGTTGTAGGAAAACAAACTCTCAATTCCAACCTTGGAAGATGATGGATATGTAGTAGTGTTCAAGAAGGGACACATATTCATCTATGCATTGGGAGTGGATTCAGTTCAACCAGTATTGATAGCTGAATGGAGAGAGAGGGAGTACATGATGCGAGGGCGACCTACAGCAGGAGGATCTAGGTGGATAACAAATTTTGAGCCTGATACAGATAGAGAGCGAGAAGCTCCAAGGATTGAAGTGACGTTGGGTAGTTAATCCTCAATTCAAAGGAAGAGCAGAAATCTCATTCTAGTACTAGCGGGTGGGTAAGCTAGTACGAGATGACACAACTAGATATTGCTCGGGAGAGAGATAAGATATCACGAAGCACTAGAGTCAAGAACAAGTCTACAGGTTGGAGTACGGGATCAACAAAGGGATGGATTCCAAAGTCAGAGGGAGCTTCTACAACAGACAATGTTATGTGTATGAAGAGAGATAATGATGGTGGACTTGTCAAAAGGACCTCCCTTGCTGAGAGTGACTGTTGAGATTTGTATCTTGGGATGTCCTTCATCTGATTATGCCTATAGCATGAAGGGAAATTAACAAGGTAGGCATTAATGTATTGTGTGAGAAACACATTACCAGTCTTAATGGCTTCCGTGGTGGAAGCATGCAGAGATTTATGAGACTCTAACCTTGTGCATTCAGGATTTACATGCATGCATTTTTTAATGACAAATTATGCATCAAGGAATTTTGCATGAAAAGTAAAATTAGGGTTTTTGAACCCAAAAGTCATCGGTAAGTTAAACAAGGTAAGCAGGAGGTAAAAGAGACATTACTTGTGAGATACAGGAGAGCAGAGCAACGAAGCGCACTTTTAAGGAAAGAGGCGCACTTTTGAGAGAGGGCGCACTTCTTAAAGCTGAGAGAGTCGAGAGAAGAAGAGGGTTTTCTTTTAGGGATTGAGAAGGGCACATTGAGATCAATCAGAAATCGATTGAGGAGAGGGACACACCATAGAGAGTAAGGAGCGCACTTCATCAATTGAGAGGGCAAAGGATAGAGTGAGGGCACACTTCCTTAAAGGACTGAGAGGGAGCACATCATTCAAGGAGTGTGAGAGATCATCACATTCTATCTCTTCAATGATTGATTGCGAGAAATAGAGGGGACCACTTCAAAGGATAGAGAGGATGCACTCCAGAGTAGGGAGCGCACTTCTTGGCAGAGGGGCACACTTCTACTGTTGGGAGGATAGTAGAGGCAGAGAGCACACTTCTTCAAAGAGAATGAGGGAGTCACTTATTCCAAAGATTCGTAGAGGCAGTCCATTAGACATTTCAGAGTAGAGCAAAGTAGGGGACGCGTTCCTCAGAGCATTAGTTGTAGTTGTTGCGGAATTTGGGTTTGTCCCACAGATCTGGCACACCATCCAAGGCATCAGGTTTCTCTACTTGTGAAATTATTGATTGTAAAACATTCTATTTTCTCTCTAGCTCGAGATTGAAGAAAGTCCTAGTTTGTTGGTTTTCCCCATTGGGGTTTCCAGAGTAAAATATGTGTGTAATGTGTGAATGGTTTCCTATTCCGCTTCGCATGTTTGACAAGTTAATGAGTTTATGTATTGATGCTTATAAAATCAGATCTAGGATTTACTTTTATGTATACATCTGAACCATCTTATTGAAGGTAGTAATCAAAGTTAAGCTCAAGGAAGTAAAATTAATGTGCAGCTGTGGGGAGAAGATAAGGGATTGCAAATAGAAATTTCGAACTCATTTTACCTCAAGCGAGTCACACAATTTAAAGGCTACATATGAAGTACACAACAACCTTAGCATTTGAGAATGGGACATTTGAATTTCAATAATATGATAATAATGATAAAGGACTAACATGGTCAATGGTCTTCCCTATCTTGATGTTGAAGACCATTGTTGTGAAGGATGCATACCTCGAAAGCAACACATGGAGAGCTTCTCGAATAGAACTTGGAAGGCTAGAGATCACCTTGGGTTGATACATTCTTATTTATGTGGCCCCGTGGAAACTTTGTCTTTTGGAAAGACAAGATACTTCATAACATTCATTGATAATTATTCCAAACATAGGAATACTTTGTGTGAAAACTCTGACATTTTTGCACATTTGATTAGTTTAAGGAAATGGTTGAAAAACATAGTGGTCTTAAGATTCTCACCCTCAAATGAGATAATGGAGGGGGATATAAGTCCACCAAATTCATAAACATTTGCAAGACGAATGGTATAAGAAGAGAATTACAAACTCATAACTCCCCAGCTGAACGGTGTCGTGGAATGGAAGAGTACAACAATCACTGAAATGGCCTTGAGTATGTTGAAAATGAAGCAGCTTGGTAATGTGTTTTGGGATGAGGCAACTCACACACAATGTACATTATAATGAACCACGAAGTTATGAAGAAGGCCTGAAAGGATGAGTGGAATGAACCAATGGAAGCATAATGTAATGCCTTGGTAAGAAATGATACATTGGATGTGGTCAAATTACCTAAAAGAATAGATGTAGAAGGTACTAAATAGGTATATAAAACTAAGTGTAAGCCAAGTGGTGCAGGTGATTAGCACAAAGTCCGTTTAGATGCAAAATTATATGCACAACAAGAAGGAACTGATTACACACAAACCTTTGCTCCAGTGGACTAGTTTCATAGAGTGAAAAGTGACTTTATTAAAAATTAAATGTAACTGATTTTGGAGAGAAAGTTTCTCAACCATTGATCATGTAAAGGCAATATTAAAGCTTGGCCTTTGGATTTAGGGATTGGGGAAGGTGAAAAGTCATTTTCAAGTTATAAGAGAGAGCCTAGGGTAGTGTGCAAGACAAGGAAAGCATTTTCCAAGAGTGAGCATTTAGCAAGTTGATTTTCAGAGAGAGGGAGCAATTTCTCAAGGAGTGGGCACGAATCCCAAGGAGAGTATTTTTTCTCAAGAGGGCACGAAGAGAGGCATGCTTCCCAAGAATCTTTTGTTCTGTTGGGTCGTACTCTACAGATTTACTGTTGGCATGCATTTCGAGGTGTTTTTTTGTTGCACACAAATCGAGGAGGGTCATACATGCCGTACAGGTTTGTTGGGCACGCAAATCGAGGAGGTGTTGTTGTGGATGAGGTCATATATGTCGTATTGTTGTTTGGGCATAATTTTCGAGGTGCTGCATGAATTTTGAGGTGTTGGTATAGTCATTTATTGTTGAATTAAATACTACTGTAAATTAATATTTTGCCTAAGAAATGCTGAAATAAATTACTCTTGGAGTGGCTTTCCCTAGAGGGGGTTTTTCCAAGGTCATATTAACTTAAATTTATGTTGTTTGATGGGTTTATCAGTCTGTTGTTACATGTTAATTTTTCGCTGCTACAGACTTAGTTTTCAGTGTTTCAGCTTCATGGTTGTTGGTTAAAATGCATGTGAAGTGTTTTTATTGATGACAATTTAAGATTGAAATCTGGGTTCAGCTAAGTGTTTGACAAAAGGTCTGATTTTTATCAAATTTCTACATTGTATCAGAGTTAAGGCTCTGTGATAACAGCTGATTGTGGGTGCAACAGTATTGCTGAGTTGTTGGGCAAGGGTTAATGTGGATTTTTTAACAACTTGTGTATTGGAAAACGTTATCTACATGTGATTTGCAGGTGGTGTTGAAAGAGTGAAACTCTTGTTCTTTTGGTGGATTGTTTTTACTCTCTGAGATGGCTACCAGTTTGAGGTTGGAGGATAGATTCAACGAAGCTGGGAATTTCGTTCCTTGGAAGGCTAGGATAGTGCTTATTTTGGAGGAGAATGAGCTGTGGGATGAAGTGGTGCATAGCACGCAGGCGAATCCAATTCAAGTTTCTGCTTCCACCGATGCACAAGCACTAGTAGCCTTAATAAAAAGGACATCAAGGCGAGGCGGATCACCCTTGATGCAGTAAAGGACCATGTTATCCCACACCTATTAGGTACGGATTGTGCATTTAAGATGTGGGATGCTTTGACTAGCATATACGAGAGTTCAAATGAGAACTGGAAGATGGTTCTGAGGCGAAAACTGAGAGACACCAAAATGACTAAGACCAAGAATGCTTCTTCTTAACTGACTCGAATTTCTCAAGTTCGTGATGAGTTGGTTGTTGTTGGCGAGAAGGTGGATGATGCAGAGATGGTGAGAGTTTCCTTGAATGGTTTCTCTTGACCTTGGCATGACTTTGTGGGTGCAGTTATGGCCAGAGAGAATATGCCTTCATGGGATAGACTTTGGGATGACTTCACTCGGGATGAGCTGAGATCTAGCTCCACTTCCACAGGTCAACAGAATGCAGCAGATGAAGAGAATGTTGCTCTTCCTGCTAAGAGCAAGAAGAAGTCCAAGAAAGACTTGAGAAAAGTTCAGTGTTTTGCTTGCAACCAGTATGACCACTTTGCTTCTCAGTGTCGTGAGAAGAAGAAGAAGAAGATGGAGGAGGATACGATTGTTGTAGCTTCAACAAAAGTAAAGGACTTTGCAAAAATATTCGAGGAGTTCTCCTTGTTCTCCCTTACTTCTAGTATCGGTAGCTGAAAATTTTAAACCCCAACCCGGTTTCAAGTTTAGATCACTGCATATGGTTTAATGCCCAAGCCCAATATGCATATACATTTAAAAATTAAAAATTTTCACTGAAAACTTAGAAACACTTGAGATTCTTTCAACTTTATAAACTCAGAAAATTTCTAACAGCCAAATTTTCAAATGCAGAAAATTAAATCAGCCACTCATGAAATTTTTAGAGACTCAGATTTTTGACCAAAATGGTCCAGGAAAAACCCCTAAGGGAAAACCTGTTCTTGAGAGAGATATTTTTATTCTTTCAGGCAAACTTTAAATAAAAATACAGCAGTACTTATCTTCACCAAATGCCTTTGTAAACGTGCCAATCAATCCCTGAATGCCCTGCTGAAATTTCAGAATTTATTCTTCTCGAACCACGTGCTAGAAAAACAACCCAACAAAAATTCTACACACAGTCTGCCTCGAAAAACGTGTCGTGCGGCCAGTTCCGTACGGACTGTACGGATTACGTACGACTGTACAGACCCCCAAAAAAAAAATTCGAATCTTCTTTTTAGAAATCTGCAAAAATCACCTTGAAAAACGTGCTGAAAAAATCTGCCATCAAAACTACAAATTCTGCCCTGGAAAACATCCTGTTTGCCTTGCTAAAATTGCTGAAATAAAAGAATGATTCTTCCTTGGTTTTTGTGCCTCTGAAACCTGCAAAATTCTCCTTCTCTCTCCTTCTCTTTCTCTGGAAATGAAATCACTTCAAACCCTTGCCCTCTTCTTCTTCTTGCTCTCTCCTTTCTCAAAAATCTCTCTTGTGAAAGTGAACAAAAGATTCAGTTTGCCTCTCCCCAAGCCCTTTTTGTTCATGGTAACTTCCTCTTTCAATCCAATGGTCTAGATTAGATTAGATTGAGGGTTCAAATAAATGCTCATTAAATAAATAATAAATGACATTTAGTGCATCTCATGTCATTTAATAAAGTGAAGACCCTTCTAATTAATCACTCACTTGACTTTATCATTAAATATGAACTTAGGATAAACCATGACTTAACTTTTAATAAAGTGACTTTAAAAATATAAAGTACTTCTCACTTTATTAATTTAAATGACTAGGGGTCACCTTTTAAAGTGTTCTTGCCCACCCCAAGGCAACACAAGGTGAACAACACTTCCTTGGTAACTTTTCAACACTCCCTCTTACCGAGGAAGTTGTTCTTCACCACTCCCAACTTGTCCCTGAAATGAATCTGCTTCCCTCTTCCCAAAGACTTCGTGAGAATGTCAGCCACCTGCTCATCAGTAGAAATGTACTGTAACTCAACAGCTCCTCTCTGAACATAATCTCTGATGAAGTGATATCTGATCTCAATTTGTTTAGACCTGTCATGAAACATTGGATTCTCAGAAAGCCTGATGCAACTCTGATTGTCACAGTGAATGACTGTAGGCCTCAACTCCTGATCAAACAAGTCTACCATCAACTTGCGAAGCCACAATGCTTCACAACTAACCTGACTGGCTGCCATATACTCAGCCTCAGCAGAACTCAAAGCAACGGACTTTTGCTTCCGACTGAACCACGACACAACTGCCGAGCCCAAACTGAAACAACAACCGGAAGTGCTCTTCCGATCCGAAACACTGCCTGCCAAATCTGAATCTGTGAAACCAACCAAGCCCACTCCATCTGACCTACTGTAGTCCAAACCATAATCTACTGTCCCAGCAAGGTATCTCAAAATATGTTTTGCGGCTATCCAATGCACACTCCTGGGATCCACATTGAACTATCTGAGAGTGGTCACCGCAAAACTCAAATCTGGCCTGGTGTTGACCAAATACATCAATGATCCAATCAGCTAACGATACAAGGTAGGATCCACCAACTCTCCCTCAGAAGCATGAAGCTTCTTCCAGTTGGTGATCATGGGTGTGGACATGGGTCTGCAATCCTCCATCCGAAATCTCCTCAGAATATCTGCAGCATATTTTCCTTGCCCCAGGAAAACATGTCCATCCTCCTGCCAAATCTCCATCCCCAAATAGTAATGCATCAGCCCAAGATCTGTCATCTGAAACTCTAAAGCAAGGTCTTTCTTGCATGCTACAATCAGGTGCTCCTCCCCTGTGATAAACAAGTCATCAACATATAGAAAAAGAATGAGCAGATCACCTCCAACCACAACGAAATATAGGTTGGGATCAGCCTCACTCTTCCGAAACCCAATCGAAAGCAGAGAAGAATCATTCCTCGAGTACCAAGCCCGAGGGGCTTGCTTCAGACCATATAAGGCTCTCCTGAGCCTGCAAACATGGGACTCTCTCTCATGTATCTAAAAGCCCAGCGGCTGCTCTAGATAAACCTCCTCCTGTAGAAGACCGTTGAGAAAAGCGGTCTTCACATCCATCTGATGAATCCTCCAACCCATCTGTGCCACAATGGAGATCACTGCTCTGATCGAAGAAAATCTAGCAACTGGTGCAAAGGTCTCATCATAATCAACTCCCTCTACCTGTGAGAACCCTCGTGCCACAAACCGAGCTTTGTACTTCTCGATGCTGCCATCCGCAGCATACTTGATTTTATAGAGCCACTTGGAAGTCACAACTGACTTCCCCTCCGGTCTTGTAACAATCTCCCACACTCCATTCTTCATGATGGAATTGTACTCTTCCATCATGGCATCTCTCCAAACCTGATGTGGGATTGCCTCCTCATAAGTAGAAGGCTCGGACTCACGCAAGCTAGTCACCACTGCCATGTAACTAGAAAACCTCTCTGGTGCCTTGCTCTCTCTGACCTCCCTCTTGGGTGGCCCCACAGACTCCTCAGCTTCCTTCACAAGCTCCTTAAGCCAACTTGGCTTTCTCTTCTTGGAAGTAGCTTCCTGTGGCAGACCCTCCTCCTGTACCTCCTCATCTGATACCTGTCTCCCTGAAGAAGTACCTGTGGCCTGAGATCCTATACCTGGTGAACCTGAACCTGTACCATAAGAGCTCGAATCACATGAAGGTGTCACCTATGAACCTGTGATTCGTGAACTTGTCCCTATACCAGAAGTCCCTGTAGACTGAGTACCTGAAACTGATGAACCTGTAACCTGTGACTCAGTCACCCCTGAAACCTGTGACCCTGTGCCCTAACTCACTGAACTCTGAGATGCTGTAACATGTGAAGTAGTACTGTGCTTCTGCTCCTCCTGTGACTCTAGAGACTTTCTAAAGGCCCGCTCCTCCTCAAATCTCACCTCCCTCCTCACCACAACTCTCCTCTGTGCAGGAAGGTATATGTAGAAGGCTTTGGAAGTCTCATCATAGCCAACAAAGATGCCTTTCTCCCCAGTAGCCTCCAACTTTGTCCTCTTCTCAGAAGGGACATGAGAATATGTAAGGCATCCAAAAATACGGAAGTGGCCTATCTCAGGCTTCTTCCCGGTAAACATCTCCTCAGGAGTTTTGCACCCCAAGGCACAGTGCGGACTCCTGTTCTGTACATAAACAGCTGTGCTACAGGCCTCTGCCCATAGAAAGAAAGGAAGACTCTGATCATGCAGCATGGCTCTAGCTGCTCCCACTATCGAACGGTTCTTCCTTTCCGCTACTCCATTCTGCTGTGGAGTGTAAGGAACTCTCAACTGTCTCTTTATCCCCTCCTGTCTGCAAAACTCATCAAACTCCTTGGAGGTAAACTCACCCCCATTGTCTGATCTGAGTACTCGAATCCTTCTCCCTGTTTGGTTCTCCACAAGAGCTTTGAACTCTTAGAACCTCTTCAAGACTTCTTCTGACTTCTTGCTCCCCAGGAAGTAGATCCAGGTCTTCCTGGAGTAGTCATCAATGAAAATGACATAGTACTCATAACCAGTCAAAGAGACAGATGACATGGGACCACACAGATCTGAATGTATCAAGTCAAGTACTCCCTCTGATCTGCTGTCACTGCTAGGAAAAGCAGTCTTGGTGTACTTTCCCAAAGCACACCCTTTGCACACACCACTCTACTCTGTGCTGAAATCTAGCAAACCTGTAGTCATGTCTCTCAGCATCCTCAAAGCTGAATGATGAAGATGGGCCATCCTCCTGTGCCATAACTCACATATCTCACTGTTGCTCTCAATATGTGCCAGTGCATGATGTGGCTGGAAGAGAAGCTTGTACAGTTTCCCGCATCTAACTCCAATCACATATGAAGTAGATGGTCCCTCTGCTTTGGAAAAGATATACACTTTTCCATCTAGGACATATATGCCAAAGCCTCTGTCCTCAATAGCGGAAACTGAAACAAGATTCTTCTTCAGCCCAGGGACGTACAAGACATCCCTCAGTAACATGGGCTGCATGGACTCCCTGTCAAAACGGACTGTCCCACGTCCAACTACTCTCACCACTGTATCATCACCCAACACTATCTCCAACTCCAAGCCTGTCTCTGAAATCTTAGTGAACATATCCCGTGCACCTGTCATATGTCTCGAAGCTCCACTGTCAATATACCATGCGGAGGGAGTAGTGGAAGCACTCAATGAATGCCCAACGATCAAGGAATGCTCCATTTGGTCCTCAATGTCCATACTGGTGATAGATGATACTCTCTCTCTACAACCACCAGCAAAGAGAGAAAACTCTCTGTCAAATTTAGCAGCGTACTCATCAATCTCTGTTGAAGCTGCTATCTGCTGTTTCTTCTTCTTCTTGTTTGGGCATTGTCCAGCATAATGTCCAAACTTCTGACAAGCAAAGCATTTCACTTTGCTCATGTCCTTCTTCTCACCATCCTGCTGCTTGGTTCCACCTTTGGAACCCTTCTTGAACTTCTTCTTCTTGTTCCCCTTTGCTGCCAAAGCCGCATTTTCCTCCTCTTCCTTGCTGTGAGATGCACTCCCATGTATATACCCTCTCCGGGTCTCCTCCTGAATGAAGTCGTCCCAAAGACGATCCCATGTAGGCATGTGCTCACGAGCAACCACTGACTCCACAAATACAGTCCATGGCTTTGCCACGCCATTCAAAGTTGTACGAACCAACTCAGCATCAACCACCTTTTCCCCCACTGCTCCAAGCTCATCTCGAACCTGTGTAATTCTAGTAAGGTAAGGAATCATGTTCTCCCCCTTGTTCATCCGAATACCCTTTAGCTTCTCCCTTAACACCATTTTCCTGTTTTCGTTGGAACTTTGGTATAATTTGTTTAAAGCTATCCACATCAAATGAGCATGGTTTTTTACCTGAGATGTGTGGAATCACGTGATCTTTTATCGCATCAAGAAGGATTCTTTTTGCCTTTATGTCCTTCTTGTCAAATACAATCTTTGCAGCAGCATCTGTAGGAACTGTCACTGGATTTGTAGTAGTGCTGTCAACTATATCCCATAGTTCATTTTCTTGAAGTATGAGTACAATTCTGGCCTTCCAAGGACTAAAATTCTGTGCTCCATCCAACCTATCTTCTACCCTCAAACCAGTGACCATCATTGCAAATGAGTTCAAGAACCTGTTTCTTCAAAAACTCTGTTTTCCCTTATTTCTCCAAGTCTGAAATTTCTTCTCTGAGTGTAATTTCTAGCCCTTTAACTGTGCTCTGATACCATGAAAATTTTAAACCCCAACGCGGTTTCAAGTTTAGATCACTGCATATGGTTTAATGCCCAAGCCCAATATGCATATACATTTAAAAATTAAAATTTTTCACTGAAAACTTAGAAACACTTGAGATTCTTTCAACTTTATAAACTCAGAAAATTTCTAACAGCCAAATTTTCAAATGCAGAAAATTAAATCAGCCACTCATGAAATTTTTAGAGACTCAGATTTTTGACCAAAATGGTCTAGGAAAAACCCCCAAGGGAAAACCTATTCTTGAAAGAGATATTTTTATTCTTTCAGGCAAACTTTAAATAAAAATACAGCAGTACTTATCTTCACCAAAATGCCTTGGTAAACATGCCAATCAATCCCTGAATGGCCTGCTGAAATTTCAGAATTTATTCTTCTCGAACCACGTGCCAAAAAAACAGCCCAGCAAAAATTCTGCACACAGTCTGCCTCGAAAAATGTGTCGTACGGCTAGTTCTGTACTGTACGGATGTATGGACAAAAGAAGAAAAAAAATGCCGAAATTTTTTTTTTTAGAAATATGCAGAAATCACCTCAAAAAACGTGCTGAAAAAATCTGCCATCAAAACTGCAAATTCTGCCCTAGAAAACATCATGTTTTCCTTGCTGAAATTGCTGAAATAAAAGAATGATTCTTCCTTGGTTTTTGTGCCTCTGAAACCTGCAAAATTCTCCTTCTCTCTCCTTCTCTTTCTCTGGAAATGAAATCACTTCAAACCCTTGCCCTCTTCTTCTTCTTGCTCTCTCCTTTCTCAAAAATCTCTCTTGTGAAAGTGAACAAAAGATTCAGTTTGCGTCTCCCCAAGCCCTTTTTGTTCATGGTAACTTCCTCTTTCAATCCAATGGTCTAAGATTAGATTAGATTGAGGGTTCACAATAAATGCTCATTAAATAAATAATAAATGACATTTAGTGCACCTCATGTCATTTAATAAAGTGAAGACCCTTCTAATTAATCACTCACTTGACTTTATCATTAAATATGAACTTAGGATAAACCATGACTTAACTTTTAATAAAGTGACTTTAAAAATATAAAGTACTTCTCACTTTATTAATTTAAATGACTAGGGGTCACCTTGTGATCCACAGATGGTAAATAGAGTAAACCATCGATGCCTATGTTCCAAGCACCTAACATTAAGGGGATCAAGTGAGTCAAATCTGCGACCTCCCCAACATGGGGAAGAGATCTCGTATCTGGCTCATGTTTGCTTGCACTATCTCTCAAGGCTATAAAAAAAACTTCAAGAAAATATAAATTGGTGCAACCAACTAATCACCCTCCTACCCAAAATCAAAGGTAAGATTTGTCATGGCTCACAAACAGGCTCAATCAACAATAAGCTCACAAAATGTGAACATGCCACACGCAGGATTTGAAACTAGCAAAGGAGAATAACAATTCTCCCTTTCAACCACCCAAGCTAAACCCAATTCATAAACTCTGATTTTATTATTCGCATATTATCTCCATTCGCCAAGGCCAAGGCCAAATGGAAATTGCTCATTATGTTGCCAAGAGAGTTGCCACAACTACATGTTGAGCCTCTACAAAGCTATGCAATATCAAAACATGTTCTGCAACCTTTACCAAATGGCGGTAACTGTTAGGTGTTGAACAAATATTTCATATATAGAAAGAGAAAAATGATGAATTGTTTGGAGAAAATAGTAATGGCCTCTGTATTACCTTTACTCACGGCTAACCACACTGCCGCAAATTATTTTATCCAAACTTCAAAATCAAGCTAAGAAAGTGACCTTGAAGTTGCACCATTTCAAAAGCCTAAACATTTAGACTAGAATAGTGTCCCATGTATTATACAAGGTGCCTCTAGATGATGGTTTCTCCAAGAGATCTAACAATATAGGAAGACCAAGAGATAAATTTGATTGGAACTTGAAATAAGCCACCATAAAAACATAACTCCCCCCTGTTACACCTTTGCATTTTTTAGTGTTCCAGCAAGTCGTTAGTAGAGGAGGGCTAAAAGGCTGACTATGGGGCTTTATGCTTCTGGTTAGCCATGGTCAGGCCCCTTGGTTTTTCTCTTGGAAGTACTATGGCTTAATGGCATTGTTGACTGCTGTTTATGGGGATTTGTAGCCTTGCGGCTGTTGTCTTGTGCTTCCAAGGGTAAGCCATTGGATCATATGACCACCATCCTTTGATCTCTTGAGGAGGACTATACTTTGCCTAGGGAGGTCATCCCTAAGTCCACCACCCCTCTAACAACACCCCACTTAGACCTTCTCTACAATTGATTTTAACCCCTCTGACCAAATCGACCTCTTGATGTCTTCATGATTGATCAAGCCTCAAGTTAAGGCAAGGGGGTCGTTGACGGGCTTTATTCATCATTTCGAGGTTAGTAGCGGCATAACGTCCTCCTAAGAACTCTTGTAGTCACAATGAGGCCTTGGCTTGCTTATTTTATTGTTTTTTATCAATTTATGTTGGTTTTAGGGCTTAGTCCCCAACATGTGGGTGTCATTGCCCTAATTTTCTCTTATTTCAGCATATTTTAGTATTATTTGTTTTAATTTCAAATTGACATGTAGGCTTGATAAAAAATTAAAGTTTTGTGCTAAAATGGATATAATATCCATTCACTTTTCATTTGTAAAGCACAACAACACTTGGGATCAAAGATCATTATGTTATTTTTTAACCCTTCTTGGGCTCTCTAAAGTGATGAACACCTATTGGATGACTTTTTCTTTTGCTTGAAGTGGAACTTGGAGAATCTTCTAGGTTTTCTATGCACAGCAAGGTTGATGCTAGAATTGTTGGACTAACACGAACAAGGATTGATTTTCTTGGTAAAGTTGGTAAGTTTATGCTTCTTTGATGACTGAATGGTGGTTGTAATGCTGCATTTTTTCTGATTTAGGGCTTCTTACCAACCTTTAGTCAACTTTTGCATGGTAGAAAACGTCCTTTAGAGGGAGTTTTCTCTTGTTTGGGTCTTGGATCTTTGATTTCTGCCTAAATTAGGCTCCTCCAACAAACCCTAGAGGTTGTTGTTGTACGCCCCAGTTTGGAAGAGGAGAAATTATTCCAAGAGGGAGGTTGGCTACCATCCCTCTTTCCCTAGGGTTTTGAAGTAATATTTTTAAAAACCTCAATTTTGTCATATTTTCTCAAAATTCAATGTTTACATGTGTAAATATTTCATTTGCATGGTTAATTTAGATCTGCAATCTTATGTTTCAGAAAACCCCAAAAACTGACAAAAATTCAAAAAAATAAAAATTTTGAATTTCTAAGCCTCCCTATATTTTCGGCCTCCTTTCCTAAAAACTCGGCCTACCAAATTAGACCTGCAAAATCCTAAAACGAATTAGTAGAAAAACCTTAAAAATACAGAAAATTACAAAATCCAAAAATATCATTTTTTTTACAAAATTCAGGCCCTTTGAGGGCGGCTACGGCCTCCTTCTGCACCCTACAGCCATAGGGGTGTCATCTCCTAAGCAAGGCCAAACCCTGAAGAGGCTGCTATAGTAGCTCGGCTCCCTCCAAAAGGGCTTCTCCTTGTCCCAGCAAGCCTTCCTGGGTAGTTTGTGGAGACTTTTAGGGTTGGTTTCATTTGTTGCTCCTGTCACAGACTTGAAAGCCCAAAAATATTAGACTTGCCATTATAGAAATAATAGTTCAAAGGATCCTTATTTGTAACAGGTTAACACAGGTATTTGCTTAAGATTTGGTTGAATGCAAGTACTGATTTGAAACATTAAACTTACTAGTGCTTACACCTAAAAAATAGGTCTCTTACAGTATTGATGAAAGGTAAATTTGAACAATTTTGAATGTTGCTATCTCTATCTCTGATTGGTTACTGTTGATACAAGTGACAGAATAACTCACTTACCTTGCTATTGAGCGGCCAATATTGTTGGAATAAATGATAGATAGTGTTACATATTGTATAGAGTAAGCAAAGTTAACCTATCAGCTGCCATTACAAATCTAAGTGCAAGTTTCAGGTAGCTAATCCAGTGTCATGGTTGAAAGTCTTTCCTTGATTTAAACCCTAGAACTGTTGCATCATAGACATCTCATAATTACAAGCACTCTATACTACAGTACATAAACTGGAGAAATATTTGTTTGACTTAGCCTTTCATTAGTATGTCCTCTTTATTCTCCATTTGACCCCATTGAAGGCACTGATCTACGCTAATAGGAGTTTGGAAGGTATTAGGTGACTGCTTGGCAGGTACATAGAAGGGTTCTCCCCCTTGGGAAAACATTGGATCCCGAAGAAGTTAAGAGATTAAACAAGGTGACAATAGTCCAAGTCTCTCATGTGATTGCCATTCACTAACAAGATAAGCCTGCTAGTTTGAATGGTAACATTTTTGGCGTCGTTGTCGGGAACATGTCAAAGATTGAAGTGGATTATTCGAAGTCATTCACACCCTTGGCAAGAACGACAATTAGGTAAGAACTCAAGGTGAGTCCTCTTTGCCATTTCAAGTTTATTATTATTAAGGACTACCACTGCAGGTCTTATCTGGAGAGTTCATTGGCATTTGCTTCTTCCATCATCTCAAGTACGTTCTTGCTTAGTACTGTGGTGATATTTGTTTTGGTCTAACTTGACAGGTCTCTATTGGTGACTCCCACTGAAGAAGAAAAAAAGTACCTTACAAGGACTAGGCCAACTCAATAAGAAGATGATATGGCTTCCATTAAAGAAATATGGCTGCATAATCCATATGCTCCATTGGATTTCTCGAATGTTCCAGAATATCCATCAGCCACGTAAACACAGGTCAACCGAGGCCATCCTGACATTGCATCGACATGAAGATACAATTGCAAAGCATATAGTGAAATTCAAAGAGTATCTTATAGCATGGGATATTATGGATGAGGATCTAGGAATGGAGAGGTTTGCGATCTGTCTTGATTGGTGGCATAATAAGGATATAAGTGATTGGTATCATGAATTTCCTCCTCAGAGGATTTCTTCACTCTTACAACTAGTCCAAGCATTCAGGAAAGCATGGGGTCCTAATCTTAACGAAGAAATTGTTGAGGCCATGATTTCTCTTCCCACAAAGGAACCAATCGGGATAACTCCCGAAGAACATTTTGTCCTCGTCTTACCAAATGGTTTGAAGCAAATACCAAAAGTGTTTATGCCAGGATTCTCTGATGAAGATGATGATCCCCTATACTTTGTTAAGGATTTTATGGAAAATGTTTCATCCTTTGTCATGCAGAAAGATGAGGAAACATACATGAAGGCATTTGCATGGCATTTAGATGATGATGGACTTGAGTGGTTTCAATCGACAATTGGGAAAGGGTAGAATATCATCTTTAGCAAAGCTAACACAAGTATTTTGCAATTGTTGGTGCCCAGCAAAAAGCGAGCAATGGATGTCCTATGTCGAAAAGGTAAAGCTATGGTTCCAGAGAGAAAATATTGAAGGAGAGAATTGCAAAGACTATCAGATTTGTCCTAAATCCTTGAAGAGCATGAAGTCGTCCTTACTGAAGACATCCATGATGAAGGTCAAGCCTCTGAAGGCTTGCTTGAAGAAACCATTGTTTAAGACCTTGTTGATGACATCATAGGACTTATGTCTGAAGATGAAGTTACTCCCGAAGATGAAGATGATACCATTCATAAAAAAACAAAAAGACCGAGAAGCCTTTGTTGAATACACTCAAGAATATAAAGAAGGGTGAGTTCTCCTTATCCCCATGTTACAGTTTCTTATGATATCTTGGGCCTCCTAGAAGGAAACGACAGGATTCTTGAAGATGACAATTATTGGAAGTTTATGAGCCAGTTACCGGCCAAACTAGCAAGGCTAGTACCTAGTAAGCATAAGCAAGGACTTGTGACCGAATGTCACCTCGATCACAAATCTTAAACTTCTTCGAAGTGTCATAACCTCCAAGGGGAGAGCCCTTATCTGGGTACCAGATCAGTGTCTTTTATGGAGTTAAGCAGAGGATGAAGAAGACATGCTAAAGATAAGCCATTTAGATATTAGTCTAAAGAGAGAATTGTTGACTGCCTGCGATCGATGTTTATGTATTTAATCACAAGCAGTATTTAATGGTATTAAATAAGGCACCAGCACTCATATTAAACAATGCAAGCATGTGTTAGTTTGCATGTATAGATATGCTTCCAAATCCACTCTATGTCAGTTATTATTTAAACAGTAAGCATTTAGGATCAGCATCTGTAGAATTTTCAGCACTCTCCCAACCCGGTTTCCAACTCCGTTTAAAACATTGTTTAATGCCCAACCCAATTTAACATTCTGCTGCAAATTAGATAATTTCTCATAAGCAATATAGGACTGAAACACAAGAAAAATTTCTACAACTTTTATTAGCAGCAATTAAAACACATTCACACATAAATTTTCAGACTCTTTATTTATCTTTGAAAAATACAGCAGTAGAAAAAAAAATCAGTCACAACTTATCTCAATCGGAAGATAAAAATTCTGCCTCAAATTTTGTGGCAAACTCAGAGATTTTTTGCTTGTACCCTCTCCGTTCCGTGCTGCTACAGCACTGTATGGCTGCTGTACAGACAGGCTGTACGGCCTGTACTGTACGGTGCTGCCTCAAAAATTGTGTCAGCAGTACTTGCCTCAATTTTTGTGCCCGAACTCACTGCCTCGATTTTTGTGCCAAAAAACACTGCATTGGTTTTTGTGCCCTGAATCTCTACCTCAGGATTCGTGCCCTGTATGGACTGTTAGTTTTTGATAGCTCGGTGGCACTCCTGCATCAGGTGCCTAGGTGCAGGGGTGATTAAGTATGAAGTCTCATTTATATTCGAAAAGTGACTTTAGTAAATGTTTTTTTATTAAAGTACCTTTTTGATGTGACTTTATGTTTTTAAAGTGAGTTTCACTTTAATATGTTTTTAAAGTGACTTTAAGTCATAAAGTGTACTTTTTTAATATTTAGGGTGATGTGACTTTTCAAAAAGAAAAATTTCGTGTAAAGTTCACTTAGGAGATTTAAGTGAGTGAAAGATTAGATCCCAGCCATAGATCTCTTGGCCAAGATCTAATCTCAACCGTTGAAGGTGAAAAGTCATGAAAATAACCCTAATGGGGTAAATAAAGTACATGAGATTTCTTTTTGGCATTCATTCAAGAGAGAATTCTTGAGTGGCTCGATTTCCAAGAGAGGAGCTTGGTGAGAAGTGTGAGAAGCACATTTTTGCAGGAGAAAGCTGAAGGAGAGCAAGGGCACGAATTCCTAGACTGAGCTGAGAGTGATTTTCAGTGGCACGAAAACCAAGATCATTAACTGCTGGCTCGAGTTTCAAGGTGAAGGTACGACCAGCATTTATTGTGCACAGAAAACGAGGTGAAGTACGGCCTCATTTATTGCAGCCGTACAGTACAGTTTTCAGCGAGGTTTTCCAGGACAGTTTGGGCACATTTTTCCAGAAAATATCAGGCACAGATTTCGAGGAAGAAATCTAGCACATTTCCCAAGGTACAGGCTGAGTTTTGAGCACAGTTTTCGAGGGCCGTACGGCTGCATTTAATGCAGTCCGTACAGTACGATTTTGTGAAAGTTTTGGCACAAAAATCGAGGGCATTCTGGCACAGAAATCGAGGACTGATATAGACTGTCATTTCGGCCATTTTTGAGAAGGAAATAGCACAGAAATCGAGACAGTTCATGCACAGAAATTTAGGCAGCCTGTTGGGTTATTTGCGTTGGTCAAGATAAGTTGTATTTTTTACTGTAAATTGATGTCTGATATTTTTCTCAAGCTCAATAAAATTTCTCTTGCATGCTGGTTTTCCCCCAGGGGTTGAGGGGGTTTTTCCAGGGTCTATTTGACCAAAAATACTGTGTTTAAATGTGATTTACAGTCTGCTGTTAGTTAATTTTTTTCCGCTGCTAAATGTGCTTTATAAACAGTATATCAGCCTACAGGATAGTTTCTTTGCATGGTTAATTAATGTGCTTGATTGTGGTTTACTGTTGAGGCCTGATATCAAAGGTTTATGAAGTGTTTGACGAAATCTGTAAGTGAACAGAGGTCTGATTTTTAACATGGACTGAATCCGTACTGTACGGACAGTATGGTAGGCTGCAATAAATGCACTTCACTGCTGCCTCGATTTTTGTGCCCTATTTGTTGTACCTTCACCTCAATTTCCATGCCAAAGAAAAATGCCCTCCTGTATTTTTCTCTCTTTCTTAGAAATTTGGCTCTCTCTCAAAATGCAAAAGTGCCTCTTCACTTGGAAAATTTGTCTTTTAGGTAAAAAAAGGTTAGGGTGAATGAAAAGCCATCTAATCCAAGGGCCCAGATTAGATTAGATGAGTGGTTGTGATAAAATCACTTTTCTCCACAAATTAAAAATTAAGTCACTCACTTTTTAAATTTTTACTTAATGTACACTTTAATCTCTAAAGTGCATTTAACGCTCATTTAAAGTCATTAATATAAAGTCCAAGTGACTTAACCCCTTTTCTAGTGACTTAGGCAAAAACCACCTAGGGGAACAACTTCCAAGGTCTTAAAAAATTCAACAGCATCCAACTGTATTTATGGTGTGTGCATTTATGGTTAGTTAACAAAATGTATAGTTCTAGATTCGCCAATTGCCAAGCCTTCCATGGTCCATCATTACTTGCATTAACATCCAACCAGTTCGAGATTTTAATAGCAGCAGCCTTTGATTATGCCTTATGACAGTGGATTAAGACATACACTTTAGATTAGCATTTTCCAGTCAATGTGGCATTTAAATAACAGGTACATCAGCATTATAAGCACATAAATCAGGTAACCAGTTGTAACCTGAACGTTAACTAGTTTACCAATGCAAGACTACAATTAGCAGCTGTCAATCCATCAATTAGACTAGTTCTAATAACTGCTGTTTATTATTTTGTAGGTCTGATTTTAAGGAGCAGCAGTGAGTTGAACCTCAAAGGTCACCTTATAGGGGCCTTTAAGACTTTGCTGTAGGGCTCAAGAGGCTGCTTGAGGGGAGAGGAATGTAGGAGAGAGGAGCGCTAGGGTCCTAGGAGAGAGTTTAGGGACTGGTTAGGTTGGGGTTAGGATGCAGCAGTCTGAAAAATGACAGTTGAACCAGTGACAGAAGCAGAGAGGGTAATCATCCTTTATAAGGCATACTTAGGCCTCTCTATAGGGTTCGATGGGGTGAGAGAAGACCTTTACAAGGTAGCGTGAAGATCTGTTTAGGACCTAACTGTGGCAAAGCATGGGGACTGAGCTGCTACAGCAGGTGCCTCAGGGTTTTGGGCCCCTTTTTAAGGTGACACCCTGTTGTTTATGTGACTTTTAGGGCAGGGTGCAGCCTTTCTAGGGCTTCAATGTTCAAAAATTTACTATTTTTGAGTTTTTTTTTTAAATTCTGATTTTTTAGGGTTTTTAGAAATTTAAAAAAAAATAGATTTTAGGGTTTTTAGGCTTGGTAAGCTGGCACCCTAGAGTTTGTAGGGTTAAGATGGTAGGCCGAATTTGTAGGGATGAAGGCTGAAATATTAGGAAGGCCCAAAATTTCACAAAAAAAAAAATTTTGATTTTTTGGGATTTTAGATGTAAAATTGCAGACCTACTTCTAACCCTAATCCGATCATGCAAATGCATGTATAAACATATGAAATTGCAATTTAGTTGTAGATAACGATAAGCCAAGGGTTTTAAGGTTTTACCCCAACCCTAGGGCATCAAGAAAGATGACCAGCCTTTCTCTTGAGAGGTCCTTTCAAATTTTGGCAAACTAGGGCCTTCTCTAACAGCCACAAGAGTTGGTTAAAGGAAGCCTAGCTAGGGAAAAACTCAGAGACCTAAGGCCCAAGCTTCAAAGGACTCCTTCTAGAGGACGTCGTTCAGATTACTATGGTGGAATGGCTGTAAGTGACCTAGTTTAGACAAAACGCAGCATTAATGGCCACCATTCAACCATAAACAAGCATCATTCATCAACATTTAACAAAAAGAAATCAAGAACAGAGCTTAGATACCTCCTTGTACATGTATTAAGCAAACAATTCTAGCATCACCTTAGCAAAGAGCATGAACCAAAGAGCATCAAGAGATTTTCCTTCAAACAATAAAAGAAATTCTCCTCAAGAGGTGCGCATCACTTCCAAAGAGCCCTAGTAGGGTAAAATAAATGCATATTGTTTTATCCCACTTGTCTTATGTTCAAATGAAGTGAGAAGAGGTTTATTTATAGCCTCTCACTCACTTTACAAAAATATCCATGCCGACATCCCTTAAAATGTCAATTTGAAGTTATAAAATGTTAATTCAAAATTATAGCATAAAATAATTCAAAAATGGCCTAAAGTAGGCTTATAGTAGGCTACCTAGGGTATTTTTCCCCTAGGTGCCTAAAACTAGTAAAATAAGCGAATCACTCTGAACAAAAGGCTAGAGTGAGCTGGAGGTAGGGCGTCATGCCCCATCTAACCCTGAAAATGCTATAAATCCCTCAATGCCCCCCCTCAAAACAATAATACAGCCTGGGAGGATGGATGACGTCCTCTGAGGAAAAAGCCCAAGGAGAGAGAGCACTAGTTAGAGGAAGGGCCAGGAGGGTGTCTGAGGTGGTTGTGAAGGGAGACCAAGGTTTCGTGGCTGAAGCAAGGTACATCGATGCAAGGAAACAAGGTGTGGGGTCATGTGACCCAATGATCAACCCCTAGGAGACTCGGATACCAACCCCAGGGTTAAAAACCCCAACAAAGGGCAATCAACAATGACATTAAGACATAGTACTCCTAAAGGAAGGATCAAAGGGCCCGACCATGACCACCACTACTGAATAACACCCCTCCTAGTCAAAAAGATGGCCTCTCTCTCCCTGGGGCACATCTGAAGGTGCGTTGGGTAACGGTGCAGCATAACAAGGGCCACCAATATATGTTCTTTCAAGACCGAGCAATATTATTTTCAAGCTGCCTAGTTGCACATATTTTGAAGAGGGAGTTGAAAGAACAAGAAGTCAGTATGGATTAGTTCAAGCCTAAGTCACCTGACACGAAGGCACGAGACACGGAGGACACAGAAAAACGAGTATCCCACACGGACACGGCGACCCCCGGAATCAGGACACGGAGGACAGGTTATATATAATATTAAAAATATATATATATATATATATATATATATATATTATACAAATTACTGTAATTACAATTTTTTATATTTTAATTGCAGATTTCTAACAGAACAACAAACTTTGTTTCAATTTGAGGTCTTATTAATTGTTCTAAGACTATATTATGATATTGCATGTTGATGTACATGTTGATGTGAGTGTAACAGTAGCATTAGAATTTAGAACCGATGTGCATTGTGAATGAAACATACATGATACAATCATACATCATACAATAGAAGTTAGAAGTAGAACCATAAATAATAAATAGAAGTTTGCAGATTTCTCTTTAACTTTAGTCTTTAGGTCATCAAAATAAACATGCATAATGCCGCGGTAAATCCACTCCAAAATACAAAATAGAGTAGAATCTAGATACAAAATAGGTAGGAATCTCATATCTCATAGATATAGACTCTAGAGTCACTGTCAGTGTCAATAGTCCTCCTCCATGTCGTAATCAGCATCACTACCATTGTCATGTCCTTCATCCTCCTCCTCCTCCTCTATGCCCAATCCAAGCTCTTCTGCTCTATCTAATGGGGTGGAGGATGACTCATCAAAAGGCTCCTCATTCTCCTCATCAAAAGTTACCGGCTCTAACACTGGATCATTAAGATCCATGTTGGCTAATGCCAACTCAGTGGTGCCATCCAAACCCATATCATTAGGAAAGACATCCCACATCTTTGTCTTTCCCTTCAACCACTCCTGCCTCTTCCTGTAAATAAGACGAAGGTTGGTGTGCACAAACACCATTGTCTCTGCCCTGGGCTGCTCAATCCTACTCTTTTTCACACTGTACAAATTCCCATATGTGCTCCAATTCCTCTCGCAACAAGAGGATGAAGTAACCTGAAAAAGGACCCTGAAGGCTAACTGTTGTAGAATAGGGCATGCTGCCCCATGAGTTGG
>LPNX010457266.1:468937-480009 GCA_001517045.1 Pseudotsuga menziesii | reverse complement strand
GTACTTTCCAACAGCATCCACCGCTTTCAAGAAGACCGGTCCATTTTGGGAAGACACCATGAAATTGATGAGTGGATGGCGTGCTGCATCCGTCCATCCATCAAAAACAATACCGACACCGGATGAGACCCATGTTGATTTAATGGGAACTAGGATTTTGTCCACCTCCTTCTTTGCCTTAACCAACAATGTGGTTCTAAGTTTCTCTGAACCTGGAGGCACATACCCTGTTGGAGCTTGTTCAACTACTGCTCTACACATCTCAATAAACATAGGAGACCGTGCCACATTAAATGAGATGAAGTTGAGATAGAAAAAAAATGCAATGGTAAGATCAACTTCATCTCGCTTCTCTTGCTGATAAATCTTGTCCATTGGACCACGAGTTGAGGCTGCCCTCTTTTTTGGTGATGGCATGGCAAGCCCACTCCCAAATCTGCTAGATGGAGTCCTCAAGAAAGAAAGAGGATCCTCATTTTTCTGTTTGCTGCTTGCTGCTGCCACATTCCCCAAACCAATTGCATCCTCTCTCTCCATCCGCATTCGTTCATTAACACTCACTCCTCTACATGCTCCAAGTCCACAGCTAATGCCCAATAAATGCCCCATAACTCGGTAGTATGTGCTATTATACTCATTCTTGCAAAAATTACAAGTCCAAATAACATTTCCTCCCCCAGAAACCTTTGGGGGGGGCTGTCCTGGTTTTTTAGTGACATATTTCCAAAGGGGGAATTTCTTATCGTTAGCTTCCTGCCTTGCTACAGCAGGGTCGTATGCAGCCCTTGAAACAGAATCAGAGCCACCACCAACAACACTAGCAGTAGCACTTGAAACAGATGGAGAGCTTCCAACTCCCGATGAAGATAAATTCTGCCTTTGAGCATTGGCATCCCCCCCTCTCTTCTGACGAACCTGACCTCTACCTGCCATGATTTCTTGCTCTGAGCTCAATGCCAATTTGCCAAAGCTGAAATAGTGAAATCTGAAATAAAAATGAAAACAAAGAATGCATTAGTTAGATTAAAAATGAGAATAAAAATGAGAATGCCAAGAGAATGCATTAGTTAGAATAAGCCATTTGATGAAGCACCTCAAAAAGGCGGATCATGTTACTACTACATATGATCGCCATATGCAACTATCTCGTTATAATAAAGGTTTTGAAGATTCTAGAAGCTCCATCCCTGATCAGATTTCTTTCGACTTAGTTCAGTCATGTCCACCCAGCATTAAGGATGGTGTGGGGTTCCATATAGAGAATTCCTTTACAAGTAAGGAGTTGATTGGCCTGTCTTTTCCTCATTAGCATTATTAGTAGCATTCCTCAAGAAGTATTATAGAAGTTGTTCAACGCTTTCTATCTAGTATTGGTATGTTTTCAGCAACACATTTCGATGGGACCAATACAAGTATGTGGACAGGTATAATATTCACTTCTAATGTCTGTGATATTTATTGTTTATCTTTTTGCTTGAAAAGTGAAGGTATGAATTGTGTGGCTGACAATTTCAAATTTTTAAAGATTATTAGGGATAGTGACATGATTATTACAAAGATGAACAACATGTTTGCACGTCCAAATGAATGCCTGAGCAGGTGTAGGGATATGTTACAGCTAGCTTTCAAAGATACTCATGTTGATTTCCAAGGATTTCTCAAAATTTGTCAAAGCTCACCTCTGCAAATGGTCTCCCAAGTTCAAAATCAGTCGACCAAATTCATACAAAATTTATTCAAAAAGCAGAGATATGACAGAGGGAATGTATACTTGATCCCACTACAGGCCTGGATAGATAAATCTTGCGAAAGTAATCATTCTCGGTGGCAAGAATTTCAAGGTTTCCAGGTTCCCAGGTCTGGTCATTATTACATCACCATTTTGGCAAAGATATTTGTATGCGCTCAGCTTATCCTCGATGAGATCTTGTCTTGGATTATCTCTAAAGGCAAAGGAAAAAGGTCAAGTATGAATGATATGCTCAAATGGCTACATTCATGGTATGATTTCACTTGACCCATTTTGTTATCATGTTTAGGGTAGTAGAATTAGTTTCATTTTCAGTTCAGCATATACTATTACCCTTGCATTGCATTTGTTGTTCTTTCATGCTAAGTTGTATGCATTTCATTTTGGACAAGGCAGGACGAAAGTGTTTGCCCTGATACATTTAATATCCTTGTTTGTTAGATATGTGTGGAGGCCAATAAATACCAGAGGATTATAAAGGTTCTCATGCACTCCCAAGAAGAGCACATGTCCCATAGTTGGAGCCAATGTTACACCTCTACAGTCTTCATGTTCTAGCAGGTCGTTGGTAGAGGAGGGCTAAAAGGTCGAGTGTGGGGCTCTATGCTTATGGTTAGCCAAGGTCGAGCCCCTTGGTTTTGCTCTTGGAAGTACTATGGTTTAGTGGCATTGTTGGGTCTTGACTGCCCTTTATGGGGCTTTTTAGCCCTGTGGTTGGTTTTCGGGACTTCCAGGAGTAAGCCATTGGGTCACATGACCACCATCCTTTTATCTCTTAAGGAGGACTATAATCCGCCTAGGGAGGTCACAAGACCACCATCCTTTTATATCTTAAGGAGGACTATAATCTGCCTAGGGAGGTCATCGCTATGTCCACCACCCCTCTCACACCCCACTTGGACCTTCTCTCTAGATGATTTTACCCCCTCTGGCCAAATCGACCCCTTTATGTCTTCATGATTGACAAGCCTCAAGCTAAGGCAAGGGGGATGTTGAGGGACTTTAGTCATCATTCTGAGATTAGTAGTGGCATATAGTCCTCCTTAGGCTTGGCTTGCTTATTTTAGTGTTTTTTTATCAGTTTATGTTGGTTTCGGGTCTTAGTCCCCAACGTGTGGGTGACATGCCATAATTTTGTCTTATTTCAAAATATTTTAGTATTATTTTGTTTTAATTTCAAATTGACATGTAGGCTTGATAAAAATAAAGTTGTGTGCTAATATGGATATAAATATCCATTCACTTTTCATTTGTAAAGCACAACAACACTTGGGATCAAAATCATTATGTTACTTTTTTACCCTTCTTGGGCTCTCTAAAGTGATGCGCACCCTTGGGATGACTTTCTCTTTTGCTTGAAGTGGAAATTGGAGTATCTTCTAGGATTTCTATGCACCTGAAATGTTGATGCTAGAATTGTTTGACTAACACGAGCTCAAGGATTGAGTTTCTTGGTAAAGTTATTAAGTTTATGCTTCTTTAATGACTGAATGGTGGTTGTAATGTTGCATTTTTCCTGATTCATGGCTTTTTACCAGCCTTTAGTCAACTTTTGCATGTTAGAAAACATCCCTTAGAGGCAGTTTTCTCTTGTTTGGGCCTTGGATCTCTGATTCCTGCCTAAATTAGGCTCCTCCAACGAACGCTAGAGTTTGTTGTTGGATGCCCTAGTTTGGAAGAGAAGAGGAATTATTCCAAGACGGAGGCTGGTCACCATCCCTCCTGCCCTAGGGTTTGAAGTAATATTCTAAAAAACCCCAATATTGTCATCTCTTCTCAAAACTCAGTGTTTACATGTGTAAATATTGCATTTGCATAGTTAATTTAGGTCTCCAATCTTATGTTTCAGAAAACTCTAAACACTGAACAAATTTCCAAAAAATCCAAAAAAATATAATTTTTTAAATTTCCGGTCCTTCATAAAATTTTGGCCTCCTTTCCTAAAAACTCGGCCTGCCAAATTAGACCAGCAAAACCCTAAAACGAATTAGTAGAAAAAACTCTAAAAATACAAAAAAAAAGCAAAATCCAAAATAAGAATTTTTTACAAAATTCAGGCCTTTTGAGGGTTAAGGCCTCCTTGTGCACCCTACATCCCTAGGGCCGTCGTGGCCGAACCCTGAAGAGCCTTCTGTAACAGCTTGGCTCCCTCCAAAAGGGATTCTCCTTGTCCCAGCGAGCATTCCTAGGTAGTTTGTGAAGCCTTTTAGGTCTGGTTCCATTTGCCGCTCCTGTCACAGACTTGACAGCCCAAAAATATCAGACTTGCCATTACAGAAATAACAGTTCAAAGGATCCTTATTTGTGACAGGTTAACACAGTAATTCTTTATGAAATACTGTTGTCTAAAATTTGGTTGAATGCAAGCACTGATTTGAAACATTAAACTTACTAGTGCTTACACCTAAAAAGGGGGTCTCTTACAGTATTGATGAAAGGTAAATTTAAATAATTTTGAATGCTGCTATCTGTATCGATGATTGGTTACTGTTGGTACAAGTGACATAATAACTCACTTACCTTGCTATTGAGCAGCCAATATTGTTGGAATAAATGATAGATAGTGTTACATATTGCTATAGAGTAAGCAAAGTTAACCTATCAGCTGCCATTACAAATCTAAGTGCAAGTTTCAGGTAGCTAATCAAGTGTCATGGTTGAAATTCTTTCCTTGATTTAACCCCTAGAACTGTTGCATCATTGACATCTCATAATCACAAGCACTCTATACTACAGTACATAAATAGGAGAAATACTTGCTTGAATTAGCCTTTCATTAGTATGTCTTCTTTATTCTCTGTTTGACCCCATGAAGGCACTGATCTAAGCTACTAGGTGTTTGGAAGGTATTAGGTGACTGCTTGGCAGGTACATGGAAGGGCTCTCCCCCTTGGGACAACATTGGATCCCAAAGAAGTTAAGAGATTGGACAAGGTGACAGTAGTCCAAGTCTCTCATGTGACTGCCATTCACTAGCAAGCTAAGCCTGCTGGTTTGAATGGTAACACTCCCCATGCATAACAATTTTTCCTTTGTGTAACTCGTCATCTCCAACAAGCTAATATCCACTGGGAGATTATAATCACAGATTATCCCCACTAAATATTGCTCCTTCCTCAGATCCTTTTTTACATATTCATGAGAGAGGGGGCAGGACTTTCAAATCATGATAACAATTCCTCTACTTATTTCCTAAATTTGTTTTCTGTGGGAAACTGTAATAGGATAGTAATAGAATGTCCTCATAATGATGGACTCACTATGGCTTAGATCCACAAAGTGTACCAACATTCGAGTAATGTTATTTTGTAGTACCAGGACTGTAATTTTTCATAGTGAATTCATATCTTTAAAAATAAACATGAAAATCTTTTCTTACATGGTGATTGATATAGCTCATCCAAAATTCAAAGTACAAAAAATAGTTGATAAATTGAAAGGTTGAATACTTCATGATAAACATGTGACGATCAAAGAGACTTCAATGGACACTTACTTTCCAATTGGTAACAAACCCTTAATCACCTGTTTTGATAGGTGACATATGGTTTCCAATTTAGCAGTGGTTTAATTATATTCAATCCCTTCTCTATCATTAATCAACACTCACCTGTGATGCCTGCATGCCCGTCAGCATTGCAACTCCAAAGAAAAGAAGAAAGTCCATAATGAAAAATGCTAGTGCACCAGGATGATGAGCTGCTACATAATTCACCCACGCCCCAAAGGTATGAGGAGCACTTGGATCTGTTGCTAGTCCTGTATTTGCCAAAAAAATATTTCACTTGCAAAAGTATCTCACACTTCAAACAAAGTGATCGTCAGGAAATACAATTTACCACTAACTATTCAAATTTATGTAGGTACATACGCTGAAAAGTAACAATGCCACTAATCAGCATTGCAGAAGTTTCCAGAGAAAGAAACATAAAAAAGTCCCACTTATTCCTCTGCAAGCATAAACAGAGCCACCAAAGTTAGATTAGATTTTGGCATCTTCTTCTCCAGATGAATCTCTGGGACATGGTGTCCACATTCTCACCTTTCCAACACAATTTGATATCCAAGGGCAATGGTGGTCAAATTGCTCAACGCAACGGTTGCAAGTGGAACAATGCTTGGAGCGCTCAGGTCTGACAATCTGAATCGAAGGAATCAGGTTAGAAATCAAAAAATATTGTTATTTCCAAATCACCTCCAAGATTGAGGATCCACAGATCCACCACTTACAATCAAATCAAATCCGTATCTTTATAAGAGGAATAAATTAGAGCACCTTGCAGGTTGTGCAAAGCTGAGACCAATGTCCTGCCAAGAGAGCGGGGTTGCTCAACTCACTCTTCAACGAAGGTTCCTGCTATAGGAATGTTTTAGACGTCTCAAGAAAAACATTCTACTGTAAGAAAGCAAATTAAGCAAGTCAAATTTCAAGCATAACTGCAGACAAGCAACACTGGCTGAATGCACTGTTTCAAAGTATTTCTTCTGATAAAGAAAAAATTAACCAAAGGAAATATCAAGCAGAAAACAGAAAATATCATACTTAATGATTTTCCTAGAAAAACAACTTTCGCAAAGAATGAATCATAGAACATAATCTAACCTATAAATAGAAATTTTTGCAATCCAAAATTAGAACAGAAAGATTGTTTGTTGTCTGAAAATGAGTAGTTAGTGTTAAAAGTGGCAACAAGGAAGGTCTTCTATCATTTGCATGTGTCCTTGCTTGATGGAAGACATAAAACAAGAAGCCAAATTGATTAATGCCTTTATCCAACATTTATACTTAGGAAAAGTGCATTATGTGATCTAATTATTAATTGACTTAATGGAAGCACTTTTTATAATGTTCAAGTGAAAATAATTTAAGTGATGGATAATCTAATCTTGGCCATTGATCCAGAGTGGATTGTTAGGGTTTTCACTTGGCCATTGAGTTAAAAGGGGGTCAATTTGGTGGAGAGAACACACAATAGCAGAGAAAGAAATTCTTGCTCATAGCTTTCAGCGGGAGAGTGAGAAAGAAAGTTTGCAGGAGATTTTTGCAGATGGTGAGACTGAAGAGCATTTATCCAGAGATTGATAGGGCAACACTGACAAATCGCAAGAGGTCGTACAGTGACGCAGGGAGCCCGTACACAGTGGCGCAGAGGTCGTACAGTGACGCAGGGAGGTCGTACACAGTGACGCAGAGGACGTACAGTAAGACAAGCATCCATACATGGTGATGCAGGCAGTCGTACAGGGTGACGCAGGCAGCCGTACAGGCCCGTACGAAATTGTGAAGTTTCTCTGAGAGTTTGGTTGTACGATTTTGCCAAGTTGGGGTATAAATCATTTTCTGGTAGTACAATAATTGTAGATGACAATTATTGTTTTGTATGTTGATGATCTCTTGATCACTGGAAGTTCCACTGCTGATATTGCTTCTATAAAAACTGCTTTGCATAATTCTTTTTCAATAATTCTTCTCTAAAATCAGCCAATCCTCTTCAAATATCAAGGTCTCTCAACCTAACTATGTTTCAGATCTGCTCAAAAAGTTTAGAAAGACAAAGTTTATATTCCTTTCTGCTGAACAGCACATTGTACAAGCAATTGGTTGGGAGTCTATTGTACTTGACACACTCTCAGCCTGATATATCCTTTGCAGTAAGTACAGTGTCAAGATATATGCAGGAGCCACATGAACTCCAATGGAAGGCAACCAAGAAAATATTGCATTATGTGCAAGGAACAAGGTCTTATGGAATACACTGTGCAGCTCACTCTTCTCTAGATCTCATTGGGTTCACATATTCTAATTGGGTTGGTGATAGTTCAAATCCGAAGTCAACTTCCAGAAATGTTTCATGCTTGGTAATGGTCCCATTTGTTGGTCAAACAAGAAAGAAAGTGTCATTGCCCTCTCCTTGAAGAAGATGAATATAGAGGTCTTGCCAATGCAGCAACTCAATGTGTTTGGTTGCAAGGAATACTTTCGGAGTTTTGGATTCGCTCCAACACACCTACAATCATATGGTGTAGCAATCAGAGTGCCATAAAACTCTCTATTGATCATGTTCAAAGGAAGAGAACAAAGCACATAGAGATTCACATGCATTACATCTGGGGATTAGTGAATGACCAGATTATAACAATGCAGTTTGCAGTATTGTCCATCTTCAGAACAAACGACAGACATCTTCACCAAATGCTTTACTGAGAAGACATTCATTCACCTTAGAAAATGGTTTGGGGTGACTGACGAGATGGTAAAGGCTGATTAGAAAAAATTTCAGTTTGTTGTTCATGTCCATGTTTTGAAGTGAGGTTTTTCCCATGAGTTTTTCCTCTTTTACTTCAGTTGTTTGGACAAATAAACTATACAGGGTGACCATAGCCATTGTTGTTGGGCCCTAATTTTGATATATTCAGTCACATAAGACAAGCTTAAGGGGAGGTGTTAGAATAATTACTCATTTAGAACATTAGCCAATGCTTTTTTACTTCCTAAAGTTTCCCAGTGATTTATTGTGCTAGTTGGCATTCCTAGTGCTTTTCTTTGTTAAAGTTAGTGCAGCTACGACATACTTACCAGACTCGGAATCGGCAATAAATCGGCGAGGCAAAAGAGCAAAGAGTTTGAATCGGATCGGGAAAAAATCGGCAAATACAAAAAAATAATTATATATACATATGTTGAATTAAAAAAACATTTTTCATAAATATTCAAAATAACATGTCCATAAGATATCAATAGATNTTTATAAAAAAATGAAACGCTTTTAATCCGGCTCAATCGCACAAGTGAATCCACGATTCATATCTACCACGACACCCTTCCTAGACCGCCCACAGTCGTCGCGCCTTCCTAGACCGCCCACAGCCATCGCATGGATGTAGAAGGAGACCGCCCACAGCTGTCACGTGGATGGAGGAGAAGACAACTCGAAAATTAATCCGCCCGGATAGAGATGCAGAGAGCTCGAAACCCGCAGCCATCCTGTGGATAGAGGAGGAGAGAGCTCGAAAATTCATCCGCCCAGATAGAGACAGAGAGAGCTCGAAGCACAGTCGCATACATAGAAGAGAGGGAAAAAAATGATGACTAAAAGAGTGAAACAGCCAGCCGAGTTAAACTCGCGACGAGCCAGAACGGATCGTTTTGTTGCCGACCCGAGTCAAAATCGCGAGTTTTCCGATTTGACTCGCGAGTCCTGTTACTCTGAGCTACGAGACCCATTCTCAGGGAGGATGGTACCCTTGCCAGTTAACTAGGGCAAAGTAAGACCCTAGAAGGTACCCTAGGTCCCACAGTAGTCTCCTGGGGTTCTTGGTCTAGGATCAAGCAAGTCAATGCCATGGCAAAGCCCCTAGCAAGTAGCTAGGGCCCCTATGTGTGTCTAGGGTATTCTAGTCTGGGACCAAGGACACAATACCCAAGGAGATCCTACAGGTAGAGGCATAGACACTCTTGTGTTGAATTTTAGCATTAGCATAAATACTTAAAAATTTGCAGATTGACTTAAACAAATGACAAGTGCAGTAAAATAACATTCATCACATCAACACAATGGACACAAGAATTTTTCACTGGGGAAACCTTTAAAGGACAAAAACCCCAAAAAGCATTAGTAGCTCATCTCGTAAATGAGATGACTTAAATTCTTCAAAAAGTTCCACAAACCCAAATAGGGTTAACCATAGAAAAACAAATTTCCAAAATTACATCAACAATGCCCAAATATGGCTTTTCAGAAACTAGGGCCTATAGCGCTTTTCTCTCTCCTACCCAAAAAAGATTGAAAACTATCAGATCTGCTGACTGTACCTGTCAACCTGCCTGGATCTCTCACAGATCTGCACGATCTGTTCATTACCTATCTTCTGCCCGGAAAAACTTTCCCTATTGCCCATCTATATGGATCTGTTGTTCTTCGTTTGGATGCCCGAAAATGTGGGTTATCTACCCAAGGGGCAGATCTACTGCTGTGGGAAGTTAGGGTCTTCCCAAGACCCTAGGGCCAACCCAAAATGGGCTTTCGGGTCTATTGTTGGGCAGCCTGTGGCCTATAAGGCAGCCTGACTATGCTACTGTAGCAGCCTGTGGCCTGTAAGGCAGTCAGGGCTTGCTGCTGTAGCAGCCCATGGCCCTTGCAAGGCTGCCCAGGATAAAGGAGAAGGCTGCCCGAGATCTGGAGATAAATGTGACTGCTGAAGATGAGGGTTTGGCAAACCCTAAAAAATGAAGAAACCCTAGCTGAGGGTTTTGTTAAGAGATCTCCAAACGTAGCAGTACCTGTGAGAGCAAGTGTGTGTGTAATAATGATGAAATGACTTGATCTTCTTTTATAATCTTCATTCACCTGTAGGTTGTAAGTGGGCCAAAATTAGGAAAAATAAAATAATAATATTTTTATTTTTTCCTAATTTCACTTTTACCTTTTTACCTTTAAGTAGTCTAAAAGGTCTTTTATGTATTTTTTACTTTTACCAAAAGTCTTTATGTAACTTTGACTTTCACCTGTGGTCCAAAAGTCCTTATGTATTTTTTACTTTTGACTTTAGCCTTTTTCCAAGTGCCCCTGTGGTCATCACCTGTGATTCTTTTTATTCAAAAAGTACATCATCATAAACCAAGAGAGTTACTAATGCCTTTATCTCACACTCTGTGTGACACCAAGATTAAGAATAGGGTAACTTAACCAAGGGTAGCTAAGCCTTGGAGAAGTACACAAAGCCCATAGATCAAGGGTCAAAGTGTCACACATGCGTAGACCAAGTCTAGGGCTTGCAGTGCCTTCCTGGTAACAGACCAGGTGCCTCAGCCATGGGCTGCCTAAGTTACCAAAAACTTCTAGGAAGGGGAGGGGAAACTTCGTTCCCTTTTTCGGAAACTTAAACGGAGGGGATACGGCTTGGAAACGCCACTAAAACGTTTCCAAGCCGTATCTAAAAATTACAAACATTTCCATTCCGTTTCCAGCTGTTTCCTGAAACGTTTCCAGAGTTTCCAGCCATTTCCTTAAACATTTCCAGTAGTTTCCTGGTTTTCTGAAACGTTTCAGCTGCTACAGGGTAAGTTTTTTACTAGAAATATTGATTTTTTGACATGAAAATAAACAAATAAATAACCCCAAAGGCAAACTATAAAACCATAACCCTAAATTGAACCTCAAAACATAGAAACAAAGCCTCAAAGCTTACAGCTCAAGAGAAAAACCTTAATCCTAAATTGGTGAATGGTAATTTGACATTTTATGTCTCACTGATTGTGTTTCATTGTAATTTTCCAAAATTGATAGAGGCCTACCATTAGTTCAAATAAACATTGAGTTGT
>LPNX010457266.1:441318-468914 GCA_001517045.1 Pseudotsuga menziesii | reverse complement strand
ATATCCAAGGAAATTCATTGGTGTCTAGAGATAGTATTATTGCATAGAGTGCAATATTGCATGTCATCACACTCACACCTAAGTTGCACTAAAACATGAGCTCAGTTATTTATACTTGTGTGCTTAATTAATCCCCTTAAAACATGGTTGATTATGTCAAATTTGAATATCCAAGTCGGTTGCAAATCATAGACAATCCTATGAATTTAGGCCCTTTAAGAGCCAGTCAGATAGTCACTTTTGGAACTAGTCGGTTGGTCAATTGACTCTCACTTGCCTAGTTGATTGTCTCGTCAGTGAGTGGACCAACCTAAATACAAAATAGTTGAGTCTGTCTTACATAATAAAAAATTGTGTTTAATCACAAATTTTAACACTTTTCTAGAGGTGTAAACAACGTAATATTTGTTAGATGGTAACATTTGGATACGTCCATCAAGTAATTTTAGGGTTTGAAATCGATGTTTAGAAGTAGTTGACATGTTCCTGTTTAAATGCTTGCCAGTGGGTGACTTATCTATGGTACTTGAGATAGAAGAATATTGTTTAAGACAATATTTGAGTTAGGTGATTTTAATTGTTATAAATGAAACAACTACCTTTAAATCTAATTGATGAATGGTAGTCTAAAGTATGTATGTCTCATGGCCTTTTTGATATATATATATATATATATATAAGTCTTCTTTCGTTTCCTTGTCGTATCGTATCCCACATTTTTCAAAATTTGTGGTATCCATTTCCCTCCCTGTATCTGTATCCGTTTCAGTGCAACTTAGTGGGCTACATAATTTTAGGTCAAATACTTGGTAACAGACCAAGCGCCTCCATTCTCCAAGAGAATGGCTACTCAGAACTAAGCTGAGTCTACCAGTACTAGGCTGGTCCACATCGTGGTCTCAAACCAGATGTCTACCATTCAACAAAATGGTTACTCAACACTCGGTTGAGTCTACCCAGGGCAGCATTGGGTCTATATCACGGTCTCGGACCAGATATCTACCATTCAACAGAATGGTCACTCAACACTGGGTTGAGTCTACACCGTGGTCCTGGACCAAGTGTCCCCATTCTCTGAAGAAAATGGCTCTCAATGTTGCTCAGAAAAAATCAACATCCTGATCTAGGACCAAGTCGACTCTTGGTCTGGGACCAAGCAGGTCCTTCATGTGGTTGATCAACTTTCAGTCTAGGACTAAAGCTCAGCTTAGTACTAAGAGCCATTCTTTAGAGAATGGAGGCACCTGGACAGCTACCAAGAATTTGATTCAATCTGGGACTGAAACTCGGCCTAGGGCTGAGAGCCATTCTTTAGAGAATGGAGGCACCTAATCAGTTTCCAAGATTTTGATTCAGTCTAGGACTGAAACTCAGCCTAAGCATGAGAGCCATTCTTTAGAGAATGGAGGCTCCTGGTCAATTACCAAAAATTTGATTCAGTATGGGACTGAAACTCAGCCTAGGGCTGAGAGCCATTCTTTAAAGAATGGAGGATCTTGGTCAGTTGACCAATATAATGATGTGTGATGTCCTCTCTCCTAATCGATTACTGCTAGGTTGTTTCTCAAGGGACTGGCCACCCATTGATGATGGCACTAGCACATAACCCTTAGGAGCAGTATTGAGGCAAAGGACAGTACCATCCAGTTTGGATCTTCCCCTTATACAGTGATGACAAAAATATACAAAACAATGTACCTTGAGAGAGAGAAAAGAATTATTGATCTTGTTGGTCCTATAAAAGAGTTGTTTTGTCAACCTTTTATGGTTCACCTTATCTTGTGGGTATGTGGGTTGTTTTATTGAACCCCTTGGTCGACTCATGGTCCTTTATCTTACTTGGTACTAGCACTTTTATTGTGCATGCACCTTTGTTATGATGACTCTTACCTTGTGGTCTTTATTTTGTGATACATTATTCTAAGTGCATTTACTTTATGGGAGAACCTTTCGACCATTTGTTATTTATGGTTTTATTATAAAACCTTTGGTCCATTTATTTTATGGTTTTATTATAAAACCATTGGACCTTTCATTTTACCTTATGGTTATATTGTAAGACCTTTGGACCATTCTTTTTATTGGACAACTTTATTTTCTATTACCTATCCTAAGTTAATTCTTTATAACACTCCTAACCAGTGTTACCAGAATCGGAATCAGCAATGAATCGGCGAGGCAAAAGAGCGAAGAGTTTTAATTGGATCAGGAAAAAATCGGGAAAAAGTCAGTGAATACAAAAATAAAGATATACACTGTATTTTGAATTAAAAATAAGATTTTTCATTGATATTCAATAATGCCATGTCCAAACAATGCAGAATGATAATATTAGTAGTAAATACTAAATAGATGTCCAAAATAGTATAGACATCATGGCATCCAATTAGTAAATACATCAACGACCACCTTAATATACAAATAAAATATAACACATGCTCTCTCTATACCCATGCACCATAGCATTTAAAGTGAAAATCAAAGCATGGGATTTATAAATTAAAGACGCCTTCAGTCGCCACATGGCATACATAGTAATGATGACAACTAGGCTAGCGAAATGCGCATGATGTTTGAGTGGATAATCGAGACTTATTGTTCAAGCAGAGAGAACATATTAGAATGTATAGTGAAGCTACTGGAACGATAACGAAATGGTTTTATGCCGCAGGCAAAAGAGTGTACTCGCGAAAATTTGTTGCCAATAAAGAACAAATTCCACCTTTTCACACTGTCTCCCAGTTAAAAAACGTGATTAACCATGCATTTGCAGACGACGTGGATCTGGTCGGATCGGCACAGAATTAATCGTGATTAATGGGTCAACGATCTGACTCGGATCGTTTGGGGAAAGACTCAATCAGGACTCGCGATTAATCGCGAGTTGCCCCTGATTCCTGTTTCGCTGCTCCTAACCATATAAAAAGGAGAAAGGAGAGGTTATCCTTGATCAACTTATCATCGAAAGCTATTTGTGGCTTCTTATCTCTATTGAGCTTTGGCATGGCTTTCTCTGCTCTTGTGTGACTGGGACTATCCCATGTTTTACTTATGATTTGTGTGGCTCTCGTGTGACTATTCTTCCTGCATGAATATTCTTCTAACATGAATGGATTCTCCTCGAGTGACTGGGCTCTAGCGTGATTGGATACTTTGCATGATCCTTCCTCTTGCTTCCGTGTGATTATGGCCTCTTATCTGCATTAGCATGGCTCACCTCTTGCTTCCGCGTGACTGAGATTTCGCATGGCCTCTTATCTGCATTCACGTGGCTCACCTCTTGCTTCCACGTGACTGAGATTTCGCATAGCCTCTTATCTGCATTCGCATGGCTCACCTCATGCTTCTGCGTGACTGAGATTTCGAATGGCCTCTTATCTGCATCTGCATGGCTCACCTCTTGCTTCCGCGTGACTGAGGTTTCGCATGGCTTCTTATCTCCATTTGCATGGCTTACCTTCGCTTCCATGTGACTAAGCCTTCGCGTGGCCTACCTTTGATCCACATAAATGGTCTATCTCGTATCTCATCTCTGCTCCTCGAGACTCATCCTTCTCGCGGCCCTAGACTGTGGTCTATGGGTTCTACCCAGCGATACCGTGAGTTTGTTTTTCAAGTGTGGCCTGTGGGGTCTTCCCAGCATGACCGTGAGTCTGCCTTTCAAGTGTGGCCTGTGGGTTCTACCCAACGTGACCGAGAGTTTGTTTTTCAAGTGTGGCCTGTGGGGTCTTCCTCAGCGTGACCGTGAGTCTACTCTTTTAAGTGTGGTCTGTGGGTTCTACCTAGCGTGACTGTGAGCCTGTTTTCTAGTGTGGATTGTGGGTCTTCCTTAGTGTGACAGTGAGTCTGTTTTTCTAGTGTGGACTGTGGGTTTTACCCAACGTGACCATGAGCTTCTATGGACTTTGGGTTTCCCAGCATGATCAGGTGTCTTTGACAAGCATGACTGTGAAAGCATGATTCTGTGACCGCATCCTTACTCAGCATGACTGTATCTTTGTCAGCATGATTGTACTGGGTATGACTGTGCTTGTTGACTAAAAAGTCTGGGTCAGTATGCTTCTACTTTGACCCTCTTAGTCTCTCTCTCAAGGTACGTAAATTGTTTGCCTTGTTGACTTGTCCCTTCAGTGATAAAGCAAAGATCTTGCTTTATTCTGCTTTATTCTGCTTTTCCTGAATCAAAGCAGCTTTTTCCTGCTTTTCAGTTGGATAAGAAAGCAATAGGTGCGCTAGGATAACTTAGCACGTTTGCATCTTTTTGCCAAAGATACCTTCCATGATTTTCTCTCCAAAAGCTGCTCATTCCTTCTTTGTTGGTCACTCATGGTCCACCAAGGCCAACCAAACCAATTCGTGACCATGTTGGATGAGTTGGATGACACTTGTCTAGACTAAGGGGGAAACTAGCTAATTTTAAGCCTACCAAATGTAGCCAATTCAAATGCCTCCAAATGCTTTCGATTATTGTTGTATGTAATATATTTGAACAGCCAACACATTGGCAGAGTTTGGATGATAATCAATTGTTCACTGTTCAGCTATTGTATGAATTGTGTATCAATTTCTGCTTGAATTTTCTTCTTTCTCATTGTGAAATCTGATTCAAGTAGCATCTTGCTGTAAAAAAATTCCTCACAAATTGTTTTCTTAAATATAGAAGAGGCTCAAGAGAAGCTCAGAATTCATATTACTATATAATATTGAATCTGCAGCATTTCTCTATAATACGCTAGTATACGTACAAGTTAACTAGTTGTACTTGGACCAACGTTGCACTCTGGTTTATTGCCAACCTGTCTTTTGTATACATAAGTGTATCTGCCTTCGCATAAGCTATTTCAGTTTTATTAGTTCCACTCCAAACTGTTTCGACCCTACCATTTTCAGATGTTCTCATAAATAGATGGCTGTAAACCAGTGAATAGTTTTGTACACATAAGTTTCTAATGGTAAGTCAAAAAATTATGATACAGAAAGAATGAAAACATTATATTAGTTTCCACCACTGATCAAAGACAAGTCAATGGCACTACATCCATTATATTAGCCTAACACAGATTACTTGGGGCATCTCCTCTCTAGAAAATTATTAAAACAAACATAGAAATAAAGGCAAAAGTGAGGACAAACCAGCAACCATGCTCTACTGCAAAGCAGTCCATAGAGGGTAAGCGAGGTCAAAATGAAAAGATCCAGACAGCTGAGCAGACTTAACCATCATATGGACCAGAGGAAAAGCCTCGATCATCAGTCAATATAAGCCTGGACTAACGAGATCCTGCTGGGTAAGGGTAGGCTGAAGCTCTTGGGGCTCCATAAAGAAGCTTTCCTAGTATCCAAAGTCAACAATCATCTAGAAGGGGCAAAAGTTTTGACAGGTTTATCACAGTAAAAAGTTTCTAACAGCAACTCCAGATCTAATCTTGTCCATATGAAAAATAAATGTAAATTTTTATCTCATTCCCCAACCCGGTTTCAAGCCACAATTTTCATCATTGTTTAATGCCCAACCCAATTTAATTTCAGCCGCAAATTAGTTCATTTTTACATAAACAATTTTGACTAAAACACATGAAGAATTTTACAACTTTAATGAGCAGTAATAAAAACACAGTCACACATAAAAATTCAGACTCATAAATTTTTGGTCAAATGACCCAGGCAAAACCCCAATCTCCATGGAAAACCTGTGAGAGAGTAATTCTTTATTTATTTAGTCAACAGCACAGCAGAAATAAAATTTTCAGTCACAACTTATCGCAACCGGAAGAGAAAAAATTTAGCCTCGAAATTCATGCCACTTCAGAAATTAATTCTCAGAATTTCCAGCCTGCTAACCACCTCGAAATTCATGCTGCTACAGGACTGTGCAAACACTATATGGACAGACTGTATGGACTGACAGTACGGACTGAACCCCAAAATTCATGCCCACTGGAACAACAAATTTTTGCCTCGAAATTTGTGCCCTTTCTCTTACTGAAAAACACTGTACTTACAGGTATAGTACGACTACAATTAATGCTCTAATTGTTGCCTCGAAATTTGTGCCAATGCTGCTGTACATATGTGTTGGGATTTGTGTTAGTTCAAGTTGTACGATTTATTGGGAATCATGCCTCTACTCAACCTGCTCATCTTTTCTCAATTCGACTCTCTCTCTCTCTCTCTCTTCTCCAATGCTCATGGAAAACTGAATGAGTCTCTAATGCCTTCCCTTGCCTTTTTGGAGTTTAATGAGGAAGTTGAATGGTCATCTAATCCAAGGGCTCACAATGATTTAGATGGATGGATGAGAATAAATGCACAATTAATTCTCACCAAAATTATTTTCACTCACCTCACTTAAATTTATCAAAAAGTCACTTTAATCTCTAAAGAGAAAATTAAAACTCAACTCAAGTCATTAATTGCAGGGGTCATGTTATTTTCCCCTTTTAAGTGAAAAAGGCAAAAATCACTAGGGGAACACTATTCGAGGTACAAAAATCAACACTCCCTCTTACTGAGGAAGTTGTTCTGCACCACACCCAACTTGTCTCTGAAATGAATGAACTTGCCTCTTCTAAGAGACTTCATCAGAATATATGCAACCTGCTCGTCAGTGGAAATGTATTGCAACTCCACAGCTCCTCTCTGAACATAATCACAGATGAAATGGTACCTGATCTCCATATGCTTTGACCTGTCGTGAAATACGGGATTCTTAGAGAGCTTGATGCAACTCTGATTGTCACAATAAATCATTGTAGGCCTCAACTCCTGATCAAATAAATCCACCAATAACTTGTGAAGCCACAGTGCCTCGCAACTAGCCTAACTGGTTGCCATGTACTCAGCCTCTGCAAAACTCAATGCAACAGACTTTTGGTTCTAACTGAACCATGACACTGTTGTCGAGCCTAAACTGAAACAACATCTGGAAGTGCTCTTCCGGTCTGCCACACTGCCCACCCTATCTGAATCCGTGAAGCCAATCAAAGTAACCCCATATGATCTCCTATAATCTAGACCATAATCCACTGTACCTGCAAGGTATCTCAACACATGTTTCGCGTCAACCCAGTGCACTCCCCTTGGCTCCACCATGAACTGACTGAGAGTGTTCACTGCAAAACACAAATATGTCCTAGAGTTGTCCATATACATCAACGAACCTATGAGTTGGCAATATAAGGTAGGATCCACCAACTCTCCCTTAGAAGCATGAAGCTTCTTCCAATTGGTGACCATAGGTGTAGACATCGGCCTACAATCCTGCATCTGGAATCTCCTCAGAATATCTACTGCATACTTTCCTTGCCCCATGGAAATATGACCAGGCTCCTGCCAAACCTCTCTAATCCCAAAAAATAATGCATCAACCCAATGTCAGTCATCTCATACTCTGAAGCAAGATCTCTCTTGCAAACTGCAATAGGTCTCTCCTCACCTATGATAAACAAATCATCCACATATAACAAAAGAATGAGCAGCTCATCTCCAACCATGATGAAGTAGAGATTCGGATCAGCCTCACTCTTCGAAAAACCGATCGACGGCGACTAAGAGTCTATCCTAGAATACCAAGCTCGAGGAACTTGTTTCATCCCATACAAGGGATTCTTCAGCCTGCAAACATGAGACTCTCTCCCATGAATCTCAAAGCCCTATGGTTGCTCCACATAAACCTCCTCCTGAATGATTCCAGTAATAAATGCAATCTTCACATCCATCAGATGGATCTTCAAACCCATTTGTGCAGCAATGGAAATCAATGATATGATAGAAGTGTAACAAGCAACCGCAGCAAAGGTCTCATCATAATCAACTCCCTCTACCTGTGAAAACCCCTGTGCCACAAAACGACCTTTGTATTTCTCCACACTACCATCTACAGCATGCTTTACCTTGTAAATCCATTGAGAAGTCACCACTGACTTCCCCTTAGGTCTAGTACAATCTCCCAAACGTCGTTCTTCATGATGGAATGGTACTTTTCCATCATGGCATCTCTCCAAACATGATGGTGAGAGGCCTCCTCAAAAGTAGATGGCTTCGAATCACAAAGACTAGCAACCAAGGACATACCCAACCTCTCTGGCATCACTATTGTCCTCATTGGTTCCTTGAGCGCACCAAAATCCTTTACTTCCTTCAAGGTCTCACGAAGCCATTTAGGCTTCCTCTTCCCTGAAAGTTGCTCCCAAACTGGCCTGTCATCATCTGAAGAACTCCCAGAAGTAAAAGGCCCAGAAACCTGTGTACTAAGGGCTGGTGAACCAACCACTAGTTAAATATGTGATCCGGTAGCTATGTATAGTGAAACTGTGACCTAAGAATCAAAACTTGTCCCCGAAGTACCTGCTGACTGAACCACTGAACCTATATGTGCCTGTAACCTGTGGTCCAGTAAACCCGAAAACCTGTGAACCTATACTCTAAACTGAAGGTACCTGTGCAGCTTCCTAAGGTGGGGGAACTTATTGCTCCTCCTGCACTGACTCTCTAGACTTCCTGAAGGCCCACTCCTCCTCAAATCTCACTTCTCGCCTCACGATAGCTTTCCTCTAAGAAGGAAGATAAATGCGGAAGGCCTTCGAAGTCTCATCACACCCCACAAAGATGCCTCCCTCTGCAGTGGGCTCAAGCTTTTTCCTCTTCTCATAAGGGACATGTGAAAAATTCAACAAACCAAATATGTGAAAATGACTCACCTCAAGCTTCTTTCCTGTGAACATCTCCTCGGCAGTCTTGCTCCCCAAGGCACGATGGGGACTCCTGTTTTGAAGGTATACAGTTGTACTACATGTCTCGGCCCAAAGAAAGAAAGGAAGTGACTGATCATGTAACATGGCTCTCGTTGCTCCAACAATAGATCATTTTTTCCTTTCTACTCCTCCATTCTGCTCAGGAGTGTATTGTACTGTCAACTATCTTCGTGTGCCCTCCTGTCTGCAATACTCATCGAACTACTTGGAGATATACTCACCCCCGTTGTCTGATCTGAGTGCCTGAATCCTCCTCACAGTCTGGTTCTCCACAAGCGCTTCGAACTCTTGGAACCTCTGCGACCTCCTCAAATTTCTTGCTCCTCAAGAAGTAGATCCAGGTCTTACTGGAATGATCATCGATGAATGACACATAATACTCAAAACCTCTAAGAAAAACAGATGACATAGGACCACACAACTCGAAATGTATCAAATCAAGCACTCGTGCTAACCTGCTATCACTGCTCGTAAAAGCAGTCTTGGTGTACTTTCCCAAAAGCACACCCTTTGCATACATCATTGTGCTCAGTGGTGAACTCAAGCAATTCTGTAACCATGTACCTCAACATCCTCAAAGTTGGATGATGCAGATGAGCCATCCTCTTATGCCATAGCTCATAAAGCTCACTGTTGTTGCTATGTGTAAAAGCATGTTGGGGCTGAAATAAGAGTTTGTACAGCTTCCCACATTTGACTCCAATGGTGTAAGAGGCAGATGGTCCTACAGTCTTGTGGAATACATGCACATGCCCATCCAGAAAAGACACCCCAAGTCCCTTGTCCTCAATCATGGAAACTGATGTCAAATTCTTTTTCAGCCTAGGTACAAACATGTCTCTTAAAGTCATGGGGCTCATGGACTCTCTCTGAAATGTAATGGTCCCACACCCAACAACTCTGACAATTCTTTCATCCCCCAACACTACCTCCACATCTGTACCTACCTGTGAAAGCTCGGAGAACATCTCTCAAGCATTTGTCATGTGGCTCGAAGCTCCACTATCAATATACCACATGATGGTGGTGGATGCACTAAAAGAATGGCCAGTCAACAAAGAATGCTCCCTCTCAATCTCAATGTCTGTACTGGTGATAATAGATGCTCTCTCTCTCTCTCAACATGCCCAACAAAGAGAAAACTCCCTCAAATCTAGTTGTAAACTCATCAACCTCTGCTGAAGTTGATGTTTGTTGCTGCATCTTCTTCTTCTGTGGGCACTATCCACCATAGTGCCCAGACTTCTGACAAGCAAAGCACTTTACAGTGCTCAAGTGCTTCTTTTGTCCACCCTACTGCTTAGCGCCACCCTTCTTGGGGCCCTTCTTGAACTTCTTTCCCTTGGAAATCAAAGCCACATTCTCCTAATCCTCCATACCATGGAAGAGCTCCCCTGCACAAGACCTCTCTGTCTCTCCTCCTGAACAAGGTCAACCCAAAGTCTATCCCAAGAAGGTAAGTTCTCCCTGGCTACAATAACCTCCACACAAAAAAAATCCCAAGGCTTTACAACCCCATTCACAGCTATTCACACTAGCTCAAAGCAAGAAACAACCTCCCCCACTACTGCAAGCTCATCTCTCAACTGAAATATCCTAGTAAGGTAGGAAGTCACTCCCTCAGCCTTGGCCATCTTGATACTCTTCAATTTTTTCCTCAACACCATTTTCATGTTCTCATTTAAGCTTTGAAACAAGCTAGTCAAAACATCCCACATCTGATATGCACGAGTTTTGCTAGAGATGTGTGGGATAACATTATCTTTAACTACATCTAGAATAATCCTTCTAGCTTTTATGTCCTTGTTGAAGGCCGTATGTGCTTGTGGATCGATGGAAGCGAGAACTGTGATAGGGTTAGCTTGTGTGCTATGAACCACTTCATCCCAAATTTCATTTTCCTCCAATATAAGCACCAATCTGGCTTTCCATGGAACAAAATGAAAAAATTTGGTAACCCCAACCTAGTTTCAGTTTCAATGTTGCATATGGTTTAATGCCCAAACCCCATCATGCATGTACATTAAAAAAATAAAATTTTATTGAAAGCCTAAAACACTGAGATTTATTTTCAACTTTCTAACTTTGAAAATTTATAACAACCCTAATCTCTTACTCAAAAATTTTAACTCAGGGAACACACATGAAAATAAACACTCAATTTTTTTACCAAATTGGTCTAGGAAAAACCCTGACGAGAAAACCTGTTCTTCAGAGAGATTTTATTATTTCTTCAGTGACAAATTCATTCAACAAAATACAGCGGTACTTATCTCTTTTCCATCTCGAAAAATCTATCAAAACAACACTCTGACAACTTGTTGTACGGAACCCTCAATTTATGCCACATGTGGTTGTATAGGCGCCTCGATTTCTATGCACACGCTGCTTCAAAATCTATGATATATGGTATGATGTAAGAACAATAATAAATGTTGTACTTGCCTTGAAAATTGTGTTGTACGGATTTCAATATCTGCCTCGAAAAAATGTGCCCTCTTTCACCTTTATTTTTGTGTTGTACATACCATACGAACTGCATTAAATGTTGTACAGTTTGCCTGCATTAATTGATGTACAACTGCATTGGGATTCATATCATTCTGCTGGTACAAGTGTCTTGAAATTCATGCCCTTCTTTCTCTTCCTAGTTATGGAATTTTGTGCAAGGGTTTACTCTCTGGTTGTTCTCTTCTCTCTTGCTCCTCTTCTCTCCAAAATTCTCTCTTTGGAATGTGAACAATGAATTAGATTTGCCTTTCCCAAGCCCTTTTTGTTTGAGTAACTTTCATTTCCAAATCAATGGCTTTGATTCAAAGCCAACTAAATGAGATCTAGGGCCCATCTCATTTCCTCATTAAAAATAACTTTTAATTAATAAATGAGAATTTAATTCACACCCTCTTCACTATCTCATAAAGTCACTTTTAAAATATAATAACTCAAACTTACATTAAAAAAGGTCACTTTATAAAATAAAGTCATTATCAACTTTTTAAACAAGCTATGGACCACTTTTAAAGTGTCCTTGTCCACCCTAAGGCATGAATGGACAAACACTTTCTAGGTAAAAATTCAACACTCCCTCTTACCAAGGAAGATGTTTTCACCACTCCCATGTTTTCTCTAAAATGAATGTGCTTTCCTCTTCCCACAGACTTTGTGAGAATATCTGTTACCTACTCACCTGTACAAAAGTACTATAACTCTATAGCTCTTCTCTGAACATATTCTCTGATGAAGTGGTATCTGATCTCAATGTGCTTTGACCTGTCATGAAACACTGGATTCTCAAAGAGCCTAATGCAACTCTAATTGTCACAATGAATAATAGTAGGCCTTTGCTCCTAATCAAATAAGTCTACCATAAACTTGCGAAGCAACAATGCCTCGCAACTAGCTTGACTGGCTACAATGTACTCGGCCTATGCAGAACTCAAAGCAACAAACTTTTGCTTCCAATTGAACCACGACACAAATGCTAAGACCAAATTGAAACAACCGAAAGTACTCTTTCAGTCCGAAGCACTTCCTGCCCAATCTAAATTTGTCAAACCAACCAAGCCCACTCCACCTGACCTCCTATAGTCCAAACCATAGTCACAGTCCTAGCAAGGTATCTCAAAATATGTTTTGTGGTTGTTCAGTGCACTCTCTTGGGCTCCACCATGAACTGACTAAGAGTGTTCACCACAAAACTCATATATAGTTTGGCGTTGAACAAATACATCAACGAACAAATAAGTTGACGACACAAAGTAGGATCCACCAACTCTCCCTCAAAAGCATGAAGCTTCTTCCAGTTCGTGATCATGGGAGTGGACATGGGTCTACAATCCTCCATCCAAAATCTCCTGAGAACATCTACAACATATTTTCCTTGCCCCAGGATAACATGTCCATCCTCCTGCCACACCTCCATGCCTAAATAGTAGTGCATCAACCCAAGGTCGGTCATCTCAAACCCTGAAGCAAGATCATTCTTGCATGCCTCAATCATGTGTTCTCCTCCTGTAATGAATAAGTCATCAACATATAGCAGAAGAATGAGCAGAACACCTCCAAACACAATGTAGTATAGGTTGGGATCTGCCTCACTCTTCTGTAACCCAATCGAAAGCAAATTAGAATCAATCCTCGAGTACCAAGCCTGAGGGACTTGCTTCAGACCATACAAGGCATTTCTTCAACCTACAAACATGAGAATCTCTCCCATAAACCTCAAATCCCTGTGGGTTCTCTAGATATACCTCATCCTGTAGAAAACCGTTGAGAAAAGCGGTCTTCACATCCATTTGATGAATCCTCCAATCCATCTCTTCCACAATGGAGATCACTGCTCTGATCGAATAAAATCTAGCAATCGACGCAAAGGTCTCATCGTAATCAACTCCCTCTATCTGTGAGAACCCTCATGCTACCTTTCCCATCTAGGACAAATACCCCAAGGCCTATGTCCTCAATTGTGGAAACTAACACAAAATTATTCGTCAACCCAGGGACGTACAACACATCCCTCAATAACATGGGCTCCATGGACTCCCTATCAAAGTGGACTGTCCCACGTCCAACTGCTCTCACCACTGTATCATCACCTAATACAACCTCCAACTCCAAGCTTGTCTCTAACATCTCTGTGAACATGTCCCAAACACCTATCATGTGAATCGAAGCTCCACTATCAATGTACCATGTGGAGGAAGTAGTGGAAGCACTCGATGAATGCCCAACGATCATGGAATGCTCCATCTGGTCCTCAAAATCCCTGCTGGTGATAGATGTTGCTCTCTATACAACCACCAGCAAAGAGAGAAAACTCTCTCTCAAGGCTAGCAGCATACTCATTAATCTCTGTTGAACCTGTTGTCTGTCATTTCTTCTTCTTGTTTGGGCATTGTCCAGCATAATTCCCAAACTTCTGACAAGCAAAACATTTCACTTTGCTCATATCCTTTCTCTCACCATCCTGTTGCTTGGTTCCACCCTCGAAACCCTTCTTGAACTTGTTTTCTTCACCTTTGTTGCTAAGGCCATATTCTCCTCATCTTCCTTGCTGTGAGATGTACTACCCTATACATATCCTACGAGTCTCCTCCTGTATGAAATCATCCCAAAGACGACCCCATGAAGGCATCTGGTCACGACCAACCACTTACTCGACGAATACAACCCATGGCTTCGTCACACCATTCAACGTTATACGTACCAACTCAGCACTCTCTATCACCTCCCCAATTGCTCCAAGCTCATCACGAACCTGTGTAATCCTAGTGAGGTAAGTGGTCATATTCTCACCCTTGTTCATCTGAATGCTCTTTAACTTTTCCCTTAACACCATTTTTCGATTTTCATTGGAACATCGGTAAAGGTTTGTCAACGCAGTCCACATCTAATGGGCATGATCTTTAGCTGATATATGTGGAATCACATGATCTTTTATTGCATCAAAAATGATTCTTTTGGCCTTTATATCCTTCTTGTCAAAAGCGGCCTTAGCTGCTGCATCTACAGGAACAGACACTAGATTGGTTGTAATGTTGTTCACTATGTCCCATAGTTCACTATCCTGCAATATCAACACTATTTTATCCTTCCATGGGCTGAAATTTACAGTAAATCCAACCTGTCCTCTATTCTAAGTCTGATAGCCATCACTGCAAATAAGATCAAGAACCTGTTTCTTCTCAACAACCCTGTTTTCCCTTATTTCTCCAAGTCTGAAATTTATTTGTGTAATTTCCAGCCTTCAACAATGCTCTAATACCATGAAAAATTCTTCAAAACCCCAACCTGGTTTCAGTTTCAATGTTGCATATGGTTTAATGCCCAAACCCCATCATGCACGTACATTAAAAAATTAAATTTTTTTACTGAAAGCCTAAAACAAATGAGATTTATTTTCAACTTTTTAACTCTGACAATTTATGACAGCCCTAATCTCTTACTCGGAAATTTTAAATCAGGCAACACATGAAAATAAGCACTCATATTTTTGACAAAATTGGTGCAAGGAAAACCCCAAATGGAAAGCCTGGTCTTCAAAGATATTTTATTATTTCTTCAGAGACAAATTCATTCAACAAAATACAACACTACTTATCTCTTTTCCATCTCGAAAAATGTACCAGAACAACACTCTGACAACCTGTTGTATGGAACCCTCAATTTCTGCCACACATGTGATTGTACGGATGCCTCGATTTCTGTACACACGCTGCCTCGTAATCTATGTTGTACGGATAGCAATAAATGTTGTACATGCCTCGAAAATCATGTTGTACTGGTTTTTTAAATCTGCCTCAAAAATCATGCCCTCTTTCACCTCGATTTCCGTGTTGTACGGATTGTACGGTATTCCTCCATTAATTGGTATACAAATGCATTGGGATTCGTGCCATTATGCTGGTACAAGTGTCTCAAAATTCGTGCCCTTCTTTCTCTTCCTGGTTTTGAAATTTTGTGCAAGGGTTTACTCTCTGGTTCTTCTCTTCTCTCTTGCTCCTCCTATCTCCAAAAATTATCTCCTTGGAACGTGAACAATGAATTAGAATTGTCTTTCCCAAGCCCTTTTTGTTTGAGTAACTTCCATTTCCAAATAAATGGCTTAGATTAAAAGCCAATTAAATGAGATCTAGGGCCCATCTCATTTCTTCATTAAAAATCACTTTTAATTAATAAATGAGAATTTAATACACACCCACTTTTACAATCTCATAAAGTCACTTTTAAAATATAATAACTCAAACTTACATTAAAAAATGTCACTTTATAAACTAATGTCATTTTCACCTTTTTAAACAAGCTAGGGACCACTTTTAAAGGTCTTTGTCCACCCAAGGCATGAATGGACAAACCCTTCCTAGGTAAAATTCAACACAAAATTTTCAGCCCCATCTAGCTTATCCTCCAACCTAAGTCCTGTTGCCATTTCACTGCAAATTCAAATCCCAACAAGGTGTTGCCCTCTGACAAACGAATTCACTAACAGTCTAAAAATTTTCACTGTATTAATTCTGCTCCTCTAACTCGGCTATGATACCATGTAAATTTGTATCTCATTCCCCAACCTGGTTTCAAGCCACCATTTTCATCATTGTTTAATGCCCAACCCAATTTACTTTCAGCTGTAAATTAGTTCATTTTCTCATAAACAATTCTGACAAAAACACAAAGAATTTTACAACTTTAATGAGCAGTAATAAAAACACAATCACACATAAAAATTCACACTCATAAATTTTTGGTCAAATGGCCCAGGCAAAACCCTGACCTCCGGGGAAAACCTGTGAGAGTAATTCTTTATTTATTCAGTCAACAGTACAGCAAAAATAAAATTTTCAGTCACAACTTATCTCAATCGGAAGAGAAAAATTTCAGCCTCGAAATTCGTGCCACTTCAGAAATTAATTCTCAGAATTTCCAGCATGCTAACCACCTCGAAATTCATGCTTCTACAGGACTGTATGAACGTTGTACGGACATACTATACGGACGTTGTATGGACTGACAGTACGAACTGAACCTCAAAATTCGTGCCCACTGGAACAGCAAATATATGCCTCGAAATTCGTGCTTCCTACCTTGAAATGGTGCCCTTTCTCTGACTGAAAAAACACTGTACTTACAGGTACAGTATGGCTGCAATTAATGCTCTAACTGCTGCCTCGAAATTTGTGCCAATACTATTGTACATATGCGTTGGGATTTGTGCCAGTTAAAGCTGTACGGTTTCTTGGAATCGTGCCTCTGCTAAACCTGCACACCTACTCTCAAATTCGACACTCTCTCTCTCTCTCTTCTCCAATGCTCATGGAAAATGAATGAGTCCCTAATGCCTTCCCTTGCCTTTTTGGAGTTTAATGAGAAAGCTGAATGGTCATCTAAACCAAGGGCCCACAATGATTTAGATGGATGGATGAGATTAAATGCACAATTAATTTCCAAAATTAATTTCACTCACCTCACTTAAATTTATCAAAAAGTCACTTTAATCTCTAAAGTGAAAATTAACACTCATCTCAAGTCATTAATTGCAAGGGTCGTGTCATTTTCCCCTTTTATGTGACTTGGGCAAAAATCACTAGGGGAACACTTTTCTAGGTACAAAAATCAACAATAAAGAGAGCAAAAAATAAAACTATCCTATCCTAGTGCCCAGATATTGCCAAAAACTTTTAATAGAATAGATCCAAGCCTATGGTTATCTCAAAAGATTATATTCACTATTGTAACATAAAGTGACCCAAAGATTGTATGCACTTCACGCTTTTAAGACAAAAAAAAAACTACTTAGCACAAACAAAAAACTTCATAACATCTACCATTCAATATCCCAATTGTACGAACAATCTATCTAGTATAGCTGGTGATATTTGTTCTAAATACAACTAAACTTTTAACTGATATTTGTTCTAAATACACAAGTGTATAGCTGATGATATTTGTTCTAAATACAACTAAACTTTTAAATGATGTTATATTTTACATATGCATACACATTAGAAAAGATAGTGATCAAAAACATACAAGAGAATTTTTGAAGAATTCCATCCTTTTCCCAAATCATTAGATGTTATGATATGCAATTGACAGCAAAAAATAAGAAAAATGATGATAGCCAAGTCTATTGCATTTTATAGGTACAACTCAATAATGTAGCTCTTCTAGAAGATAAAAAGAAACATACTGAAAATCTCCCAGTAAGCTTAACAATTATTTAAACATAACTGCATACATCTGTAATGGAACTTAAAAGGCAGTTCAGGTGGTTTACTTACATCTACATCTTTGCGACTTTGTGATTCACTTGAATTCATTCGTATGTACCCTGGATCCTTACTGCAAACAAACAACGCCAGATGTTTAATGCTCAGAATAACAGGAGAACTTGTTTTCACTATATGCATGTCTTTCAATGAAAAATGTTTGTTTGCTAATCTAACAATGCAACAGTGTGTGTACTGACAGAAAATTAATGCACTGCTCATAATGAGTTGTATCCTAAATTCTAATCATGATCCTAGGGAGAAATACACACTTGTCTCATGAAACTAATGAGTCCTAATTATAAATTGTTATTTAAATCATCTTTTCCCAGTACACCTGATTAATGACCAGGGATGATAATGATAGGACTATCAGGTATTAACTGGAAGCAAAAGGAACCATCAAGAATTCAGGCTCGGCTTGACTAGTTCTATGCAAATGTGCAAACGGCTACTCTTATGAGTAAAACCAAGAGATCAGCTATAGTAGCAGGAACACTTACATGATCGGATCATTTACCGTTGATAACTGCTATAGGGAATTGGGAGATAGGGTTGGAGGAATGTCCATTGTCAACCACCATAGGCCTTGCAGAAAAGAAGAGTTGGGATTTTATCATTTTCAGCTAATAACAGGAAAGTGGAAACATAAACAACTGACCTCAGATGGGTGATACACTTGGTCCACCTGCCAAAAGGAACCAGCAAAACATCAAGCTCCGCTTGACCAGCTCCATGCAAATGTGCAAATGGCTCTTCTTGAGAGGAAATCCAAGAGCTCAATTATAGTAGTGGTAAAAATTACAGGATCATATTTACCTATCACAACTGCTATAATTCTTGGAAGGGTCAGAGGGCCTACTACTAAAATGGCATATAAATTAAATGTTTCACTGCTAAAGTGATTCCTCACCCTCATAAGAAAACTCGCTGAAGTTTGTGGTGGGAGACGGCCGTTCAAAGAAGCCTGACATTTCTTAGAGGATAGGGGAGTATAGTAGCCTACAAAGATTTTTATGTATCAACTAAGGCAGGCCAGGAAGGAGTAGGAAATTGACAGTCAGAGCTAGAGATCTTGAGAAGTACCTTCGAGTTTAAAGAATGTAATGTCAAGGTAATTTGCAGTAAAGTTAAAATTGATTGGGCCAAGGTGGTGTTACATTTCCAAAACCACAATAAGTAGACTCTGCACTAAAAGAATCTCTAAAAAACTAGATAGCTGAAAACTGGAATCCACTCTAAACTGCAACTTCAATAATGCTAGGATATAAAAACACACTCTGCAGAAAATATATAACATAAACTCACTAAACAAACTGTCAAAACCTCCCAGTGCTTTCTGTTGAACTGAATGAAACAGAGAACTGATTCACTGCTCTCTGCTGAACTGAATGAATAAGAACCATACTCCTGCCTTGAAAGAATTAATCTTTAGGATTACAAAAATAGACCCGAATCCTAGATCTACTGCAGTCTTGGTACCTGCACCCTTATATCTACATGATGGACAGACATTAATTAGTGTGCTCCATGGGAGAGATAAGATCTCCTTGGGATCTGCAACCTACGACTAAACTAAGCCAAAATTAGCAAATTAGCTTTTGCTAATTTACTCTTAGCATGTTTTCTGGTATGACAATATGTTAGCATGAAATGTTACATGTATGCTTCTATAATGACTCGTATACTTCAATTGTTGCTCGTTTCATAGTCTAACCTTGGTGTTCTTTTCTTGCTTGGTAAGTGTGTTATTAACTTATTACAAAGGTTGATTTGTAACTTGGTAAACTAAGTCAAGTGATTTCATCCATTTCATAACATTTTACCTAGCCTTTTCATTTTGCTAACCAATTCACTCATCCCCTCCATTTTCCCCTTTGTGAATGATCAGTCAAAAGTAATAACATATGATCTCGTTGCTATTCCAATGCATGAATGCCTCAAATAGAGTCAAAAGAGTCTAGTACTCTCAAAGATAACGGTGATAAATTAAATGCAAATACGAATGGAAAGTTATGGGAGATACTCCCCTTGCAAAAGGCCAAGTTTCTTGTCCCAAGATATCAAAGCCAAATCTAAAGCAAGGGGAACTAAGCCAATTAAAGGGCTAAATGAAATGTAAATAAAAAGAAATATCAAAGGAAAAAATAAAATAAAGGGATCACAATATTATGGTGCAAGGATGGATGACCTGTGCAGCACTTCCTTAGGAAAACGTGGAAGAAACATCTAAAAAATCCTAACTATTAAAGGTTAAGGATAGACCTCTCACTCATATGTTGCTATGATGGTCATTTCAAAAAGACCCCTTTCTACCCTATGTACATACTTCACTTCATGTACCCTCACTTGGATTAGGTAGCTGAGCTATGCATGTTGACTTACAACTCTCACATGCAAAAAGGTTCGAAACATCACACCAATGATGGACTAGATGAGTAAAAAATTATAATCATTGATTTGTTAGAAGAGGTGTATCTATAATGTATATCTTTTGTATTATTGTCCATAGTTTTAAAAATCGTCCAAACCGGAATCGGAACCGGCCGGTTCACCGGTTCGGAACCAAACCGGGTCAAACCGGTCAGTTAACCGGATCGGGGACCGGTTAGTTACCGAACCGGCCGGTTTGGTACCAAACCGGTCCGGTTCGGTATCTAACCAGTCCAACCGGCCGGTTTGGAGCCTGACCGGTCCGGTTTGGAAAAAGGCCAATTTTTTTTGTTTTTTGGTTATTTTTATTTTATTTTATAAATGTTTCTGAGACTCGTGGTGTGGGCTGATTGAGATACATTTTCCTTGTGTCATTAGCTGGTCAGGGTTACAGCTTCATCTGGTATGCTCAGCTTGTTCATCTTCTTCAGACCTTGTAACTACAACTGGCCATAGATAATCGTCACATATCTTCTCTATTTATGCTCCCATCATATCAGACAGGGATATTAACAAACTTATTCAGAATGAAATATTCAAAGCCTGTATGAGAGTTTACTTGTACAGATATTCTCATGCATTATTTAATGCATATCTCATGTTGAAAAACAGTTTCATTTCCTCTCCAGTCTATATTATACTTTCTTTAAAATTTTACTTGGGCAAGCTTTGGGTAATCACAGCTGGTAAATTAAATGATTTGCCAGATTTCTTGGAGGTAACTAAAATCAGGGTAACGATTTATCTTTAGAGATTCAGTATATGATGAGATTCATGGGAAATATCCTTACCTCTTTGTTAGCACCATGTATGTACTATGAACAAATAGCCAAATAAACATAATAAAGATCCAATTCAGTAATGCCAATCCTAAAGAGTGATAAAAAAATTAAAATGAATGAATGACAAATTACAATGACACTCTGAAGGGGCGTATTCAGTTTGAAGGGGCAACCTCCTTTAAGGTTTACACTTGATGTTTACAAACAAGTCTTCATTATCCTTCAAACTAGATCTTCTTGGTGTATATAGGAGACAGTAAAATTACAAATAATGAGGTGAGCAATAATGACAAAAATAATATAGCAATAACAGTGTAATTTTCCAAGACCCAGGGACTCAACATGTCCCACCCCTTCAAATAAGCATTGCTGTCAATGTTTGATTAGCTGCAAATGCTTCTGTATGAAGAAATTATTTTTCCACGTTGCATCTTATGTGGGCCTGTTTTTCCAATTGATGAGGAATTAGTAATTACATTATTGCTCTTGGCATGTTCTTTCACTTTTGTTGCTCCTACAAAGACAATCGTATTTTTCCCCATAATTATGTTCCTTTTTCAAAAACTCTCCTCAAATGTCACCGAAATTGATACATCTATAACTTATTCAAATTCCTCTGTCTAACCCCTTTTGAATCACAACAAATTGAGCTTTCAATCAACAATTATGATAAGTTTAGCACACCTTTTTAAACCCTGATTTGGGCATTGTGAAGTTGGTTTCTCAGTAATGAACAATAGTTCATTTATGGGAAAATATCCAACATGAGAAAATGACAGCAGTAAGTTTGTAATACTAATTAGTAATGACCATGGTATATACATGAGTAGATTTTGGTTAATTTGTCTTCAATGCCTTGGAATCATGGATTATAATCTTGAAAATGTTGTTTTCCTTTAAAATTTAAGTATTTGATGTATTTTTTAGCAAACCGATTCATTAAATTCAAATCAGCCGATTTATGACCGATTCATTACCGATTCCGATTCCGATTCCAAGTTGACCCTTGACCGATTCCGAGTCCGATTCCGATTTTTAAAACTATGTTATTGTCACATTAGACTGACATTGTCTAGGTTTCAATGATGAGTTACCTTTATACAGTAGAGTGATTTTATTTACACACATGCTTTGACATGATATGATATGTTGGATGATTATTAGGGACTTGTACTGTAAATTTTTACTTCTCAAACAGGCTTCAAGTTAAACTCAGATTATCAAAGTTTAATACACAATCTCATTCAACAATTAACAGCTGCAAAAGAAATTTAACTCGTAAACACGTCTGAACTAGAAGAACATGAGAATTCTACCAAAATAATGACAGCGGAATCAACACAACAGCCATACACATGAAAAATTTCAGACTCTGATTTTTCGCCAACTTGCCCAGGAAAAATCCCAAAGGAAAAACCTGTGAGAGAGAAGAATTTTATTTCTTCAATGAATTGTACAGCAGTAACAACATCAGCAGTAAGAAATGCAACTTATCTCAACCCCTGAAGAATATTTTCAGACTTGACAAGAGAAAGAACTTTCTCGAATTCTGTGCACACCACTGCCTTGAAGTTCATGCTCCATTTCTGTAGAGGGACTGTTTCACACAGTAATTATTTCAGCCTCGAAATTAGTGCACAGTATAGTCTTCGGACTTCTCAGTTATGAACACTGCCTCGAATTTTGCGCTATCACAGGTTGAGAATTGTGCCCTCTGCTACAGGAAAACTGTATGGACTTCAGTTTACGGATTCATTTAATGCTGCATTTCTGCTCCTCAAAAATCATGCCAGCAGCCAAGGAATTTGTTCTATCGTACCTTCACCTAGATTTTCATGCCTCTTCTTGATTTTGATGCTGCTCTAATGCTGTTCGACTGCCTGGGAATGTGTGCCACAGTCTCTCTCTGTAATATCCCAAACTGATATTTTTCGTTTTCTTGGTGTACTGTAGATGGCTAGTAGGCTTATGCCTCAATAGAATATGAAAGTAAACCCTGATCTCTGCATGCATGCATTTGCATGCAGATCTATGCCCTAGATAATACTGAAATGCTAGAAAGTAGGAGGAATTAATGCATGTACATACCAGTATGTAGATCTGCTGATGATGAAGAAGATGGTCCCCGCATGCAAGAATTGTGATGGAGAAATAAGGAGTTAAGCCAAATCGTCCTCCACAGGTAAGTGCACCCTTCACCAAAGCTATAGATGCTCCTCAATAATAAATACTCCACCGATGAAGACCCAGATGAGGTGCAATAGGGTTATAGTGCCCTTCTGGAAGTGATGGAAGCAGCATGCAGAAGAAACAATGGCTCAATAGCCCACAACAAATGTATCCTCCTCCAAGAATTCGCCCATGTAGAAAGACATCCTCCAAATAGTGATGAATGCTGATAACTAGCTCGAAACTCAAGCTGAGAGGCCCTTCTTCCAGGGGAAGGGTGATGAGGGTGTTCTGAGAGGAATAGAAGCAGCATACATAAGTTCTTCCCTCTGTAAAAAAGAATGCGAATAGGTATGTCTCTGACCAAGGCGCCCACGGTATGATAGTGAACCCCTCCAATTCGATGAATAGTCAATCTCTCGAAGCAACTGCTGAATAGAGCCTGATGATGAAGTAGTGTTGAATCTGGATGATCCAACCTGATGATGAACTAGGGTAGATAGATTTCGCTGCCGAAATACACCAGTTAGCTGAGCATGCACTCATCCCCAACTTAGCTCGTTGAGCTCTCCAATTCGAATCCTCAAATCAATAATCATATAAGTGTGTTTTTCCATTCACTTTACCTTTCTTTTATAACTTCCAACTGCGAATAACCTAACTTTTGACCTAATTAGGTCACTTTAACTTCTAATTTGCAGTTGACTTGCATGCAGGTGCCTAGAGACTCAATCAGGTGCATGCATCATGAAATAATGCTCAAATGTCATGCATGCAGGTGTCCTTTGGCTCTGGTGGCCCCCGTCTACCCAATGATGATATAATATTGATGCCCTAGATCTTCTTATATGGCATCAGTCCACAACTGATTCCCTGACTATCAGTGCCTGCTTGAACCTATGGGAATCATATAGGTTAGCAAGTTGGTCCTCAATGCCTAAGCAGAAGAGGACATTACACTCTCTCTCTATTGCGTGTTTCTTTTCTCAAGAAGTCGACTTGGTCTCCTCTCCAACTCTCCTGCTCCTCTCAAGGTACTTGACCTTGCTCCAAATCTCTTGGGGGCAAGTATTAATGAGGAATGAGGTGCCTTTTTATTATTTTTCCTTGTCTTTTCATTTCACCTTCTGGGGTAGTTGAACAACCACTAGATCAAGTCCCACATTTAATCTAGTGATTTCTCATCAATGGATGAGAAAAAACACTTTTCTCTCCGTTAAATAATTTATTTTCTACTCCCACTTAAATTTAGAAAAGTCACTTTATAACTCTAAAGTGACATTAATTACTTTTCTAAAGCTATTAATGCAAGGGTCATGTAACTTGACCCCTTTTAGTGACTCGGCAAAAATCACTATGGGAATACTTCCTTGGTACAAAATTCAACACATAATTGGAGCACTAAATTTGGTGATGATCATAGTTGATGTTCCTAGCACACTTGAGGGAGACATCACACCTTCTAGCACATCGGATACCCTTATTTGGCACATGGGGGGCTTGGGGAGGCTTCTAGACCCTTCCACACATTTGCATCTAGCGCCTCACTTTGGACCATTGGAGGTGGCACATGGAGGCTTCAAGAGGATCATTGGGGCTTGTCTCATAGGGTCATCCCATCATTTGAGTTGGATCGTTGGCTACTTAAGGAGGGTGTTTTAGCATTTGACCATGGATTTGACCACCTTTACCACTTGGCACTTGATTGAAGGCTAGCAGTTCACTTTTTTTGGAGGTTTGTTATTTACTTCACCACATTTGGGTCTGGTCGTCACAATTGGGAGCCATTTCCAAACAACACGTGTGAGCTCATCATGCATACTGTTGGAATTTCGACCATGTTTGTTGGAGCACCCTAGTCTTTGGGGCCTAGCTTGATGGTTTTGATCCATATTTGTTGGAGCACCATAGATCATTGGGCTTGTTTGTTGTATCTTGGACCTATTTTGATGGAGCACCCTCTCTCTTGGGCATATATTGTACCATTTGTACCTCATTTCACCATGATTAGGAGGGGCCTTCTCTGTTTGAGGAGTTTGTTCGAAAATTAATGTATATTTTATAATTTTTTACTCTATCTTGAGTCACTAAGATTAATCTAGGATTTTAGCACAACTATTATTATTTTTATTGTAGAGAAATTTGATTTTTTCTCCTATATAAGAGAGCTCACCTCTCCTTGTCACTTGTTGTGATTAGAGAATAATACTATCATTTTTACGCGCTTTGCTCTTGTTCCCTTAAGGTTTTCTTCACATCAATTTCAACTTGGTGGCAGAATAATTTGAGGTAAGCTTTTTTCTTTTGGCATTGAAAGGATTTATTTATCTAGTCCATAAGAAGGGTAGTATTACTCCATTGGTTTATCATACTTTAGTTTTGTAGATTGATTGAAGTATTTGGCATGCATAGTGTAGAAATTATGAGTTTTACTGTTTGCTGGTTTATGTTAAAATTTCGTGGTTTTCACTTACAGCCGATTTTGCATTGGCTGTAAGTTACTTAAGAAATTTTGCTGAACAATTAAACACACAGTAAAAACACTAACAGGCTGAAAAACACATTTTCCAAACACACCATAAAATGATAGACTCAGAGATTTTTGGCCAATGGCCCTGGAAAAACCCCCACGGGGAAAACCAGTCAAAGAGAGAGAGATATTATTATTTTTTCAAGATAAAAATCAGACATTCATTTAGTCAAAATCCAACTTATCTCAACCCAGAAAAATGACCAGCAAGCTGCCTTGATTTCTGTGCAAGCGCTGCCTCAGTTTCCGTGCAATTTCAGTCTCGAAAAACAGCCTGGAAATCACTGCTCTTCCTTCCTCGATTTCTGTGCATGAACAGCAAACTGTTGTTCTCGATTTTTGTGCCAAAACAGACCCAAAAATCAGTCAAAGGCCGTACTGTACGGACTGCATTAAATGCAGCCGTACGACCTCGAAATCTGTGCCTGAAATTAAAGTTGTTGCCTTGGGAAACGTGCTGTACCTTTCCTCAAAACATGTGTTGGAGATTTACCTCGAAAACAGTGCCAAATCCGTACTGTACGATTTGCAATAAATGTGGTCGTACCTCTTCTCAAAATCCGTGCCAGTAATAAATGCAGGCCGTACCTTTCTCCTCGGGATCTGTGCAACCTCTTAAATGCTGCTGTACTTCCTCCTCGAAATCTGTGCTAGCATTTATGGCTCCTCGATAATCGTGCCCACCAAAATCTTCTCTAGCAGGCTGCCTGAAAATCGTGCCCTCTCTCAGTCTCTTCAGCAATCTCTGCTCTCCTTCTCTCTTCTTCTCTCAAGAATGAAAAGTGAAGAGGTTTGCCTCCCTCAACCCTTTTTGTCTAAACCCTAAGTGGGAATCTAATCCAACGGTGGAGAAAGATCCAATCCAATGGCTAAGATTCAATGAGAGTAAAAATCTCATTTATTTAAATCACTTAAATAAATTTACTTACCCACTTAAATTTATCAAAAAGTGACTTTTACTTTATAAAGTCTCATTAAGTGGCTTGTAATGTGAGGGTCACCTTTTTCCCTCTTCTAAGTGACTTAGGCAAAAAGTCACTTAGGGAACATATTCCTAGGTACAAAAACGAACACTCCCTCTTACCGAGGAAGGTGTTCTGCACCACTCCCAACTTATCTCTGAAGAAGACAAACTTCCCCCTCCCCAAAGACTTTGTCAGAATGTCTGCTACCTGCTCATCAGTGGATATATACTGTAGCTCAACTGCCCCTCTCTGAACGTAGTCACGGATGAAGTGGTACCTGATCTCAATGTGCTTCAACCTGTCATGGAACTCTGTATTCTCAGAGAGCTGAATGCAACTCTGATTGTCACAATAGATCACCGTAGGCCTAAGCTGCTGATCAAGTAAATCTACCAATAACTTGCGAAGCCAAAGTGCTTCACAAGTAGCCTGACTGGCTGCCATATACTCAGCCTCAGCAGAACTCAGTGCAACAGACTTCTGTTTTCGATTGAACCACGACACTGCTACCGAGCCCAAACTGAAACAACAACCGGAAGTGCTCTTCCAATCCCTCACACAACCTGCCCAGTCTGAATCTGTGAACCCAACCAAGCTGACTCCACCCGAACCCCTGTAGTCCAGACCATAATCCACCGTACCTGCAAGATATCTCAGTACGTGCTTTGCGGCAGTCCAGTGCACACTCCTAGGCTCAACCATGAACTGACTAAGAGTGTTGACCGGAAAACACAAGTCTGGCCTGGTATTGACCAGATACATCAATGACCCAATGAGCTGACGATATAACGTGGGATCCACCACCTTACCTGCGGAAGCATGAAGTTGCTTCCAGTTGGTGATCATAGGCATAGACATCGGCCTGCAGTCCTCCATCCGAAATCTCTTCAGAATATCAACTGCATACTTCCCCTATCCAAGGAAAATATGTCCAGGCTCCTGCCAAACCTCCATCCCCAAATAGTAATGCATCAGTCCAATGTCAGTCATCTCATACTCCGATGCTAGATCTCTCTTGCAATGTGCAATGAGACGCTCAGCACCTGTGATAAATAGATCATCAACATATAGCAGAAGAATGAGCAGATCTCCTCCAACCACAATGAAGTATAGGTTGGGATCAGCCTCACTCTTCTGGAATCCCATCGATGTCAAGTAAGTATCAATCCTGGAGTACCAAGCTCTAGGAGCATGCTTCA